>JAHNEJ010003519.1:0-143949 GCA_022559845.1 Amorphophallus konjac
GCTGGGGTCGGGTAGGGAACGCGGGCGGCTGAGGGTGTGAGGTGGGGTAAGGTGGTTGCTGGCGAGGAGGAGGGAGAGTGTCCCTCGGCAGGGGAGGGCGAGGCCTAGGAACAGTGGGGTCCTGGCGAGGGGGTTCCGAGGGCCGAGCTGCCGGAAACTGACTATAGGAACTAGGTGCGGTGCATGGGTCGAACCCCCGCTGACTGGTGGTCCCCTGACATTGAGTAGGAGTGAACTCCGCCTCAAACTGCTCTAGCTCCATAGCAACCTGATACGCGAGCTCTAAGGTGTTCACATTACGGCGAAATAACTCATACTGGTAATGAGGCCGTAGACCACGACGGAAACGAGAGATGGGCATGGCGCTCTCCTCACTGACTCCACATCGCAAGAAATACTCGTCGAACTCTGCGATGTACTCGGACACGGTCCGATCTCCCTGGCTGAGACTCTGCCATCTGTCAATGAGCCTCTGGCGATATGAGGGAGGCATGTACTTGTCTTGGAGTTTGACCTTCATCTCACTCCAAGACTCGACCTGGGGGTCCTGACGCTGAAATAGCAGACTCTCCAGATTCCTCCAATATGTTTGTGCCCGACCTAGTAACTTCATCTTGGCAAACTTAACTTGCCGGTGGTCAGACATCTCAACCCACTCAAAGTACCTGTCCATGCTAGCCTCCCAGTCTAGGTAGATCTTCGGGTCCAGGGACCCGTCAAAAGTGGGAGAGTCCGCGCGAACGGTCCTAAGGGCCCGATCATCCTCGTCATCCCTCTGTGGTCGGTGACCACGGTGGCGTCGGCCATTCCCCTCATAATCATTGTCGGATCCGTAATCCTCAAAGTCGGGGACTCGTGGCCGTCGCTCCTCAGCCCGATATGGTGGGGGCTGGGCAGCTGCCGCCTGTGGGGCACGATCAACTCTAGGGGGGTCCTGATGGGGCACTTCCTCTACCCTCCCTATCCGCCCGATCAGACCTTGGATAGATCGGTCAGAAACCTCAGCGCGGTCCTCTATGGCCTTGAGTCGGCCCTCCAGACGGTTGGTCAGGTCCATAGTGGCTTGTTCAGAACTAGCCAAGCGCTCCATGACTTCGGCCATGAAATCCTCTAGAGAGGGGCCTCCCTGGGTGGTACCACGGGGGTCGCCCATAGTGTCCGGGCGATGGTAGTGGGTGCCACCCCGAGTGGGCATGCAAAGGGACCTAAAGGGGCTAACGGGGACACACTAGACCTATATGGGTGGACATATGCTAAATGGAATGCAAGACTGAACCCTAGACGCGAACCTATATGCTCTGATACCACTTTGATGCGGGACAGGACTGAAATGGGCTAAGACCTACGAATGCAACAAGTGCGGCCAGCACTCGCACGCCAAAGGTAAGCCGGGCGGTTGACCTCCGTGCCGTTCCTCCGGGTGGAGGCGTCTCTCAACAAGAAATCCAAGCCCAATGACCGTCCCTATGAGGGAAGCGCGGGGATCTCAGCGACTAAGAAGCCGCCGTGCGCCTATGGGAATCTAGGCCGAGCTCGACGCTCGACTAGGGCCACGGAATGGGTGCTCTCAACTCTCAACCACGCGGTGAATAGCAAAAAAATAGCTAGGAACTTATACACACTTCACGCGGCATGCTAGAAAGTATACTAGTAAAGTAAAATGCCAACAGTGAGGAGCTTCGCACGTACCTCCACGCCTAGGCGTGGGGAAGGAACCCCGGCCGAGATCGACAACCCCGATACACAAGGACGAACAATAGTACAACCCAACCACAAATGCCCACTCCTCGCAGGGAGATAACAGGCTACACAAAGAGATCCGGGGCTGCCGATGTACGGGCTGACGGGCAGCACTCGGTGAAGGGTTGGCCGCGAGGAGGATCCGAACAGTGGTCGGCAGATTCGCAGCAATGCGTGACTCGGTGGTGAAAGCTCCCACGACCTGATCCGGCGTCCGAATGAGGCGCCGTCAGCGATGGCGCGTAGCTGGGTCACGGGAGGAAGTCTCGGCCAAAGTGGGCGCACAGATTCCGTCCGTGGAGGCCGGGGGCGCACCTGCAAGTTGCGACTGGATTCTGCTCCCAGAACTGCGTGCTCGAGCGGGAAAATTAACAAGAATTAGATCCGAAGAGCGAACGGAGCTCCGCTTGTTGGAGGACGAAGAGGACGCAGAGCAGCAGGTCCCGATCGAAGGGTTCGATCAGATCTGCTCGTGGCTGAGAGCAGTAGGCTCTGGAATCCGCCGGTGGTCCTGGCGCCGGGTGGACAGGGCAGGCCTGCGCGACCTCACGGGAATGGACGCCACGAACAGCTCGGACGTCGGAACGAGGCGAGGTCGGCGGCATTGGACAGAGGACGAAGAGAGGTACGACCGGTGAAGATCCCACGTCCAAACTCGCAGACGTCCGTCCTGTGGGATTTTTGCAAGGGGGCGGACAGAATCAGGCTCGCAGGGAGAGGGGGTCCTGCGCGTGCTCACGAAGAAAATCGCCACGGGTGATGCCGATCTCCAAATGAGGCGAAACCACCTCGCACGCGTTGGCGACTCGCAGAAGAGTCACCCAAAAATGGGCTGGTCGCCCAAGGTCTTCACGAACAGGGGGTGATCGTCGATGCTCTTGGAGGAGATGTCCGGGCGCACCGAACTAGAACTTGAGAAGGGATAGAAGAGAAAGGGGCCCTCGGCGTCGCACCGAGGGATGGGGAGTCGCACCCCGGGTTTGCTCCCGTCGCAGGAGCAAGGAGGAACAGAGGAGGGGGCGCAGCCACCTTCAGCAAATGCTCTTTCAATTCCATTCAATAATTCCAAAAGAAAAATTACAAGCCTTTATATCGGGGGGGGGGGGGGGGGGGGGGGGAAGCTAGGGTTTCACCCTTGCCACATGGAGGGGGGGGCGCAAATGGAAGGGGGGTGCGACCCAGCCCTTCTCCATTCAAGGGGGGGTGCGGCCATCCCTCCTCCAATCAAGGAGGGATCAAAGGGAGGGGGCGCCCAAGGGGGAAAGGGGAGGGAGATGGAATGGGGCAAGGGGGGCGCCCAAAAAGGCAAGTGGAGGGGGCAAGGGGGGGAAGGTGGCGCAGCCACCCAGGATGAGGGATGAGGGATGCGCCCCAAACCCTAACCCTAAACCAACCATTTATGGGCCAAGGCCAAGCCCAATAATAAAAGAAGACAGCCCACTACTCCCTCTACACATAGTCTGATAATATAAAGAACTAGATAACGTGTCCACGCAGGGACCAAACCTAGGCCCAACATGGCCTCAAATGAGAAGGAAGATCCACTAATAGATGCCGTAGTCGCCTAGCCAAAGAGATGTTGGCGTGCTCCGTGTGCTCCGTCGAGTGATGCGGCGCGTGTCCTCACCAGTAAACCCGTCACATGAGAGCAAGTCGTTCCATTCATACATCTATATAAACTGTCATATTCACCGTGAGAAGAGAGCAGGTGTACGAGCAACTTGCTAAATCTCGCACCACCCTCTTGGTCGTCTCTCTCCTCTCCTAAGGGGGAGGTCTCTGGGAGGTCATCTAGAGCTCTGCGACGCTGTAATTATCTCATCGCATCGCGCATTCCCACCCTCTCTGGTAGCGCTCCTCGCCCTCCTCTGGCCTCTATCGCAACCCCGACAGCCGCGAAGCTCTTGAACCCGAGGCTGTTGGCTGAGCCGCCCCCTACTCTGCGATGGAGACTACACCAACCCCGGGAGCTCGTCCACCGTGAGCTCCAACTCTCCTCCAATCGGCAGTGACTCTGAAGGAGTGACGTGTCCGAGCGCTGTTTCTTCCGGAGCTTCATCACTTGGGCCTCACGCGCCCTCCTCTCGTCTCGATCCCGATGTCGCTTTATCCACTCCTCTCTTTCCATTCTCTCCCAGTTTACTTCTCTCCTCGCCACTTGAAGAGAAATCCTCAGCTCCATGACATCTCAGGACAACTCCACATACTGTAGTTGCTTCAGTCCCCCAGCTCCTATCCGGTGACGGCCGACCATCACCCGACGTCCGCCATTCCAGTCACAAAGAAAAGGGGAGGGGAGAGACTGAAAGAGCGTGCAATGGCATTAAGGCTTTGCATTTATTTCAAAACAAGATACATCAGGGTTTGGGCACCTCAGGCCTCAGTTTCCCGAGCTCCATTACATAAGCCTTCCATAGCTCTCGATCCTCACTCACAGACACCATCGCCTTCCGTGGAACGCTTGCCTTCCACGCTGCTTTGATCGCTTTCACGTCTGTCGCATCACCCTCTGTGCCTAGCTCCCTTTCCTTGATCAAAGGAAGGTTGGATGGCATGGGAAAAGAGTGTCGAGGAAGGCCGATTTGCAGGCAACACTGGTGCGAATTGTAAAGAACAAATTCGGTTGCACCGATAAGCTGGAGTTCAGCATCAGGAGAAGATCGCGTGAGAAGCTCATATGAAAGTAAACTTGCTGGCACGCCAGTAAACATATTCCGCGCCAAGGTGTCGAAGTGAGTACGCCAGTCTCCGCTTGTCTTCAGACGGGGCATGCGATTGGCCACCTTCCCACCGAAGCCCAACACATCAGCCATGTAACAGAGGGGGCTTTGTTCGAAAATCCTGGAGGCGGTCTGTACCCCTTCGTGGTGATGAAATTTGAAGTGAAGATCAATCCAGCAGTTGAGGAGAAGCATGCACCCGTGAGGAGGCCTACCCATGCTGGAAGTCGTGAGACCACTGTAAAGATGCGCGAGGACAGCGGGCCCCACTCTCTTTCCCTCCCAAAGTCCACAGATCGCTCCCAATTGGTCTTCCTCTACGATGTTGTCAGTACAAGGAAAGAGGAGAGCTCCGGCCAAACAAATTGTGAACCCTTTCATAAGCCCTTCTAAATGTTCATCATCTATCAACCCTTCTAAGGCAGTCACGGTCCAGTCTGCGAGCTTTTACAAGTTGACTCCTTTTTGGGTCCGAACGCCCTTTATGGTTCCAGATGGCATAAAGCTTCCAAGAACTTCCTCGGTAGATACCCTCTTCCGCATCCGCGAAACCTTTATCCTGTCATCCTTCATCGACCTTCTTAAGCCTAGCAGAAGTTCTGCCTCCTCGAGGAGGACTGTTGCCTCAAAAGTAGGGAAGATAAAAGTGTGGGTTTCCGGATGCCAAACCTCTGCCAATGCACCTAGGGCCGCCCAATCCATGTAGATCTTGTCATAATGCTTGGCATAGACCACCAACCCTTGGAGGTGCCATTTTGAAATAATGGCCCTCATACTGATAGTGATGTTGGACGTAAGCTTCGATAGCCAGGGCAGCTTTGAGAATTGTCTCGGGCCCGGAAAAAGAGGATACGGCTGAAAGGAGGGGAAAAGAAAAGAATGAAAAAGCAAGGGAGAACTTATGAAGGAAACTAGGAGAAAAAGCCAACTTACCGCCCGTGAGAGAATCCTCTCGCTCAGATGGCCTTCAATGTCAGTCAACCTCCTGAATTCGCGGCCGAACCTGCTCCTCTTGGCAGGACGGGAAGACCCGCCTTCCATCTCAAAAGCGCAGGACTTCTCTCCTCCCATCTCAAAAGTGTCTAACTCCCCGAACCACCAATGGATGATCTTTTGCTAAGGATCAAAGGGGATACTTATAGTGAAAAGGGGGGGGGGGTAAAAAGGTGAATGTAAAGCATTTATGACAAGTTACCGTGGTGAATTTTAACCGGATGAATCTTGTCTGATTTGCGTCGTGTTTTCCCCTGCTCCTGTATTGGTGTGCGGACATCCTGTACAGTCGAATGTAATTTTACTTCTTATGAAATAATCCTTCTTCACTGCTTGCTGTTCGGTGCAGGTTCCAGGAATAAAATGAAAATAAGAGAGCAAGAGGGCACCATTGCCCTACAGTGTCCCACCATCAGTCACCCCGGTGACTGACCCCACTGTGTCATGCATCATACTACATGATATCTACGCTATTTAGAGCACGTCAAGGACCTTATGCCTTGGATGAATCTGGAGTTTGAGTTCCCCTCCAACAAAAACAGTGATAACTTCAGAGGAGTTCAGGACGTACGGATAGGCCGTTAGGTTGTGGTAGCTCGGGAACGATGGTTCCGTTCGGTGAGTCGGTGCGTGGATAAACGGGCCCGGCTCAGTATCGGCTCATCGAATCGGTATCCTAACCCGTCCTTAGCAGCTTAACAATATTATCCCTGAATATTTTCTACTTTTAATTTGTTTTAATTTTTCTTTTTAACCCAGCATGCATTCATGTATGACTTTGATTCCACTGCGAAGGATCATTCATTTAACTCAATTGTGAGGGCCGCTGTGCTTAAATTCTTGACTAATACGAGATATTCTATTCTGAATCGAATACTGAGTTTCTGCGAAACCGTCTTGGGCTAGTCGGCCGAAAGAAACCTTTCTTTGGATTTATCAACTACTCCTTTCCCTTTTACTCCGTTGGACCCGCCTTGGTTGCAGCACTTCCACGTTGGCTGATAACCGCTCCCCAAGGCGAAACCGGCGGGTCTACGACCCAGGTACTTCCACGCCGAGAAGTTGGTCCCTTTCTGTTAGTCTTTTGATTATTTTCGGCCAAACAATCGGTTGATTTCGGAGGACCTTCTTCAATGTTGTTTCGTTGAAACTCAAGAAAGATTCCAATCACGTAGTGTTAAAAAACGTGTCTCATCACGCCTTGGCATCCACTTTTCAGTCCACTCCCCATTCCATTTCATTACACTTCTATTCCATTCCACTCCGTGTCATTCCCCTGCAAAGCAGACGCCAAGGCGGGGCTGCTGTAGACACGACATTTTAGCATTATGCTGAGCAGATCCCGTATTACACTAAGACGCCCCAAAGCAGCTCACACGGTTAAGTTAGTTGAGTAATCTCTAATTTAATCTGATGATCTCATCTCACGAAAAGAAAATTGTGGTTTCTTGAATAAAAAAACTCTTGTTAATGGGCTTGTGACCATTCTTACACAAAATAAAAAAAATGTTAATGGGCTTGGCCCATCCTTTTAATCCTAAAAGAGGGGGGGGTTCATTGTGTGCTAATGGGCTTGGCCCATTCCTATTCAAAAATAAATAAATAAAATTTTTCGCATGGCCCCATCTTTTATTGCCCAACTTATTAACTTCCTCCATTTCTCACGGATCTTGCTCCCTCTCTCAACCCCCCACACTTAAACCTCCTACTCCACACCCATCTCTCTCACCAACACACCTGTGAGCCTTCTCACACTCTTCCCTGGATACCAAAAAGCACACCTCCCATCTTCCCTCGGACCCCGGCCACTTCTCACCCCATCGCAAGCCCCTTACCACTCACTCATACCCCTCCTCTGCAGCCACCTCCACCGTCTCCCCTCCTTCTCTCTTTCTCTCCTCTGCACTCACCCATACCCCTCCTCTGCAGCCACCTCCACCGTCTCCCCTCCTTCTCTCTTTCACTCCTCTGCAGCCACCCAACCACCCGCAGCCACCTCCACCGTCTCCCCTCCTTCTCTCTTTCTCTCCTCTGCAGCCACCCAACCACCCGCAGCCACCTCCACCGTCTCCCCCCCTCTTTCTCTTTCTCTCCTCTACAGCACCCCCCCTTTTGGCAGACACTACTACCAACACTCCCTCCATCTCTGCTAATCCACCAGGCCACCAACACCACCTCCCACCTCCAGCCTCCTCTCCACTCTCACCACTCCGCAAGCCCCGCCCCTGTCGGTGCTCCACTGCACCTCCCCCAACGGCAGCTCCACGTCCGCCATCTCCACCTCCGGCTGCCACCGTACGCTCCACCACGTCCTCCACCGGCAAGCCGCCCACGGTCGCACCGAGCCTCCTGCCGCCACCCCTAACGCAAGTCGCCGGACGCCTCCAACTCCACCGCGTCCGCCCCCCCCCCCCACACCGACGCTGCCGTCCTCCTCTCCATCCAGCACCGTTCGAGCCCGCATGCTAGCAGCTGCCGCCCAACCGTCGTCGCCGTTGGACCACCGCCGGCCAACTCCACCGCCTCCCCTACGCCGATGTTGCCGTCCCCGCCGTCACCGCCGTCGTCTGCCGCACCGGACGACCTCCGTCCCCCCCTCTCTTCCTCTCTCTCTCTGCTCTCTCTCTCTCCTCTCGCGTCCCCCCTCTCTTCCTCCCTCTCTCTCCCCCGTCGCGGGTCTCTCGCTCTCCCCCCCTCTCTCTCTCCCTCCCTCTCGCGTTCCCTCTCTTCCTCTCTCTCCCTCTCTCTCTCCCTCTCTCTCTCTTTCTCTCCCCCTGCGTCTCTCTTTCTGTCTCTCCCTCGTTCTCTCTCTCCCCCTCCATCTCTCTTTCTCTCCCCTCCCCCCTCCGTCTCTTCTCTCCCCCTCCGTCTCTCTCTCCCCCCTCTCTCTCCCTCTCTCTTTCTCTCTCTTCCTCTTCTCCATCTTTCTCTGCCTCCCATTCTCCAGTATTCTCCTCCTCTTTTGAAACTCACGCATACACACATTTTCTTTTCCCTTCTTCTATTCTCTTATGTAAATTAAAGTCATCTATTTCATCTATTTACATATGTATATATATCTTCCATACTCCATGCCCACACGTGGGGCTTTATATGTGTATATATACATATATTTTTATTTTTAATAACTAAGCTTTTATCCCTCCCCCTTTCTATTTTTGATTATCTATTTTTTTAAGTCTTTTACCTCACCCCCTTCTATCTTCACATGTGTCATCTCTTCTAAATGCCTCTCTAAAAAAGATTAAAAAAAAAGAAGAGAGAACTCTCTCTCTCTCTCTCTCTCTCTCTTTCTCCTTTTCAGGGCGGCACTGACACCGGGAAGGCCCCGCCGAGTTTTCGGGCGTCGAAGTATACGAGAAGCTGTACGCCTCACCGTACGCTCATGCTATCCCCGTCATGAAAGAGTTCGTCCAAAGCCCGTCAACAACTTCCCCCAATAAGCTTTCTCATCTCCTTTCGCCCTGCTTTATTTTTATTCCGCTAGTTACATTGTATGTATGCATTATCCATATCGCATTTCTCTCCCAGAGAAAGTCTTGTTTACTTATTCATCATATCATCCATCTACCCTTGGTGTCCAAAAGGGGTTTAAAATAGTCTCGATCAGGTATGTATTTGTTCATGTCTTCATCATATTCATCACAAGGGATTGATGCTACACTGTCGTTATCCTGATTCATTATTTCATCTTCTTTTGCAAGGGAAATCATCAAAGGAAAACCTCATCCCTCAGCCGACCGAAAGAGGAGGAAGAGGAACTCACGTGATCCCCAGTTCGGGGATGAAACGCGACCATCCCTCCTATTTTGAGGTACCCGACCATCACCTTCACCATCTTATTCTAGTTCCCTCTCTTGCTATTATTATTTATTGTTAAGTCTCCACCCCCGTCCCTCTCTATTTTTTGTCTAAAAAAAAGAGTCTTTCTCTCTCTATATATATTCTCCCAGTGGTCTTTCATAATTTTAATTCTCTATATCTCACTCTCTTTCTCTATCTTTTACATCTCGATTTCTTTCGTCATATTCTCATGTCTCTCTAAAAGAAATAAAAGAATAAAAATAATAAAGGCAACACAAACAAAAACCAAAAACAACAACAAAAGCTAAAACAAAAAAAAAAAGAAAAGAATAACAAAATCAGGGTAACCGAAGGAAGCCCTATTCGTCGGCCGACCGACAGAAAAGGAAGAGAGGACCCGCACTGCTCCCGCTCTGGCAGCGAACGCGATCACAGCTTTCCCATGGGATTCTCAGCCCCTGGCGATCACATCCCCCTCCCCCTTTCTTTTCTGTTACCTTTTCCTTTTGTTTAGACCCCGTGGACGGAAGTAATTCCTCGCGGAGGTTCCTGCGACGGAAGTAATTCCTCGCGTAGGTTCCCGTGACGGAAGTAATTCCTCGCGGAGCCTTTTCATTCTGTCATTTCATTTCTTTAATTTCTGTCTAAATCCTGCGACGGAAGTAATTCCTCGCGAAGGTTCCCGTGACGGAAGTAATTCCTCGCGGAGCCTTTTCATTCTGTCATTTCATTTCTTTAATTTCTGTCTAAATCCTGCGACGGAAGTAATTCCTCGGGAAGGTTCCCGTGACGGAAGTAATTCCTCGCGGAGCCTTTTCATTCTGTCATTTTCATTTCTTTAATTTCTGTATAAATCCTGCGACGGAAGTAATTCCTCGCGAAGGTTCCCGTGACGGAAGTAATTCCTCGCGGAGCCTTTTTATTCTGCAATTTTGTTCTTTTAATTTCTGTTTAAATCACGTGGAAGAAAATAATTCCTCGCGGTGGTTTCCATTCTGTAATTTCTTTATGTCAATTCATTTCGTTGTACATTTCCATTCCGTGGGTTTTCTCGTTCCGTATATTTCCGTCGTTCGAGCCCGGTAGAGACAACCCTCTCCGGGACCTTTTACGCACTCTCTCTCATCCCGACAACGTATTTCTTTCCCCCTCTTGTTAACCCCGTGACGTCCGTCCACACCTAGCACCCTCTCGGATTCCACCACCACTACATCCACTTGAAATCCATTAGGAGAAATCGAAACAAGCGAAGGATCTGAAGGTTGGGGGGTGAGAAGAAGAAGAGAGCAAAAAGTGGAAACCTTGTAAAGCTGAGAGCCGTCCGGCGTCGCCCCCCTCTCCTCACTGTTGCCCACGATCCGCCACGTCCCCGCCCCCTCTCTTCACCTCTGCCGCGTCTGTGGCCGCCGCTTCTTCCAGCGCTCCCGGCTCGTCAACCACTTCCGGCCGCACGGGAGGTGCTTGTCCCGAGGGTCGGGTACGGCCTCGCCGAGGAGCTACGACACGCAGGGGTGCTGGTCCGCGAGACTCCCGACTGGCCGGAGGCCGCCGACCGCACGCTGAGGGAGCACATGGTCGAGGCGATGGACCAGGGCTTGGTGGGTTGCTTGGTGCTGGTATCCGACGACTCGGGCTTCGCGGGGATCCTAAGGGAGGCGAGGATGAGGTGCCTGAGGACGGTGATCGTGGGGGACGAGAAGGGGGACGGGGAGCTCAAGAGGCTGGCGGACGCGGGGTTCTCGTGGTAGGAGTTGGCGTCGGGGAAGGCGAGATCGCCGCCAAGATCACAAGGGAGAAACCCTAGAGGTGACTCTACGAAGGAGAGGGTTGGGAGCCTGGAGGGATCGCGATGACTGCACGACAGACAACTGCCCCGAAATGAAAGATATATGGCGCCCTGATTTCTGATCCGAATTCAAAGATTTCGGATCAGAAATGAGTCGTCCTGATTTCTTTAAAAATCTATCTCATTTTGAATCCTAATCCTATCCGAATCCGAAAAAACTTTCGAATTCGGATCGGGTTTCGGATCTTTATGATCCATTGACAGGGCTAAGTATAATCATGAGTTTTGATACTTATTAGATTGGGTCATCTAACTTAAAATTTTAAGGTGTTAAAGTGAAGAGGACTCCATTATTATAATCATAATATATTTTAACTTATTTTTAATAGGGGACTATTCTAACAAGTATTTGATACTTTTTAGATTGAGTCATCCAACTTAAAATTTTAAAGTGTTAAGTGAAGAGGACTCTATTATTATAAGCATAATATATTTTAGCCCATTTTTAATACGGGACTATTCTAACAAGTATTTACCCACGTCAAATGTGAAAAAAAAAATAAAGAAGAACAAGAAGAACTGGAGTTGCGGAGGAGCAGAGGCTAGCACCTACTCTTGTGTGTGTGTTTGTAGATGATCAGCATGCTGATAAATCTTCAGGATGATGGTGAACTAGGACAGTGCCCTTTTGGAGTAATGAATGATGGCATCCCCCATGATCTCAACATAGGTGTGAGTCTTCCCGGCTTTGCTTAACCTGCGCAGCAAACTAGTAGCTGCCTCATCAGTGAGAGGAATTGCTTGATCTCCGTGTAGTAGTGTGGATGGCCCCTACCCTGCTTCCCGGGTTTCATGGTAAAGGGAGCTAAGCTGGCCAACGTCGAGCCCCATAGGCCGAGAGGACCCCGGGGCCGCAAGGGGACCCCGCCACTCCAAGTATCGTTTGCTTGCGGAGGGAGGAGGAGATCGGGGATCACCCGGCACCGTACCGAGCGAGCAAGGGAGAGGGGCAGGGCTGACGTCGATGTTGAACCCTTGGGGGTCACCCACGTGGCCAACGGGGCGCCTGATGCACAGGAAGGTGGAGGAGGAGGAGGAGGAGGAGGAGGAGGGAGAGGGGACGGCCGAACCTGGCGGCCGGGCTCAGTAGGAGGAGAAGAAGGGAGAGGGGAGGGCCGGACTCGGCATCAGGGGTGGGGTTGTAGCGACGGTCGGGAGGTGGGGAAGCCCTGCGGGCTTCAGAGGAGAAGGAGATAGAGGGGAGGAGTTCCCTTCGCAAACACGGCAAGGGACATTATCTGAAGTGGTGTGCCTTTATTAAAAAAAATGGTCAAGGGTTGCTTTTATTTCGGGATAAATTTATGAAAGATGGAATTTCATCTTAAAAATTAGGAGAGACCTCACCAAACTTGTTTGAGTGAGATTTATTTTTTTAAAATTTTATTTTAATATGAAAGAGAGCTAAAAAAATTTCGCAAACACTCCATAAGTAGCTGATGTGAGACTTAGTTGTAGTATACTCTGCCAATTGGTGATAAGCTGCCAAGATGTATATGAAGGGAATTTGCAATTCCGGTAATTAAAGCCCTGCCGACCACGGCCGCCCTCCGCATTTGCTTTCTGCACGGGGACAACAAGGTGCTGGCGAGACCTGTTGGCCACGCCGATACATATATATATGCTGGCAGCTGATAGGGGGGATCGGCTGCCCACGTTTCTAACGATTCGTCTGAGCTTAGGGCGATGCCTTAATTGATTAATCACATGTACGTACGTGCTTAACAAAGCGAAAGAGAGAGGGATCTGCATGCACCCCTTGGGCATCCACTAAGATTAATTAATTACTTCTGCGCCCATTGATCTCATCGTGCTCGATCGGCACACAGTTGATGTTGATGGTCAGCTCAGAGCTCAGGGGCCTATAACTTTTTACTGACCAAAACATCAGAACCATCGAGATTGAATCATTTAATATATCTACCGCGTTGACGCCATTTTTTTCATGATTTATTAACGCGAGCGAGTAGACGTCGAAGAGTCGATCACATGAGATTCTCATGCAATCGATCGAGCTCACTCATACAATTAAATCACTGCTTATATATCCTCAAGTATATATATATCTGAGGTTAATTAATTAATTACACGTGTCTTGTTTTATTATTGCAAGATGCCAAATAAATGGTACGTACCATATATACAACTGTCCTTGCCCCCACGCCGATCGATGCGACATTTTGCTTTTGCCTTGTTGCATCGATCTTCTTCGATCTGACATGGAATAATAATAATATATACATGGAACCTTATAATTAAACTGTCATCCGGTAATTATATTATATATATATATATATGCGGACCCTTTTCCTTGGAACACTCCCTGGAGTGATGCGAGGTACGTACGTACTTGGTTACGTGTTCAATATTGCAAGAGTGAGGAAGAAGAAAATTAAAGAGCAATTGATGAATTCACAATGAAGTGGAGAATTGGGTTGAGAGATAGAAATTAAGGAAATTCATATTCTCAATATATAAAAAAGGAATTGTGGAATAATTATTTAAAATAAAGAGACTTATATCTTATGATTTGTGTAATAAAGATATCGCGCTAGGTTTCAAGTGTTGATACTGCTAGATATATAATTAAATAAGATCTCAAAACAAAATACGAGGGTACGAAATGTGCATATATATATATATATATACTGCTAGATATATAATTAAATAAGATCTCAAAACAAAATACGAGGGTACGAAATATATATATATATACTCGTAACTAGCTAGCTACGTGCAAAGTTGTGGACGTTTTCATTCAAATTCCAAAAATTATCTTAATTTCCCCCTTCCTGCTCTTCTTTGTATCAATTAGGACATTTCAACCACTCAATTATTCTGCAGACCACATCAATCCGTGGCCCATTGTTTTGGTTACTTAATTTGTCATCTTCGTGTGATGAAAAAGCAAGTACTCTACGTACGTACGGAGATGCGTAGCTAGGATGTTTACAGGAGTACACTTAGGATCCGCACATGCATGTAATTACACACTTTTACAACGTCCCCCGTATATATGAACCAGTTCAAGCACACACACACACACACACACACACACACACACACACACACACACACACACACACACACACATGGATGCATGCATGAGTGTTCGATCCTCTCTATTTTGGGACTATATATCTTAATTGTACGTAGTATGGAATAATATTTAACTAATCTGAATCATTTATATATATATATAGTTGGTCATGCAAACCATGCAAGAAGTCCTTACTGATATACGTCAGTTTGACATCACGTACGTAGCTAGACAACTTATATATCCCGCTCGTCACGTTGTGCTGACGTGGACGAATGACGGTCTGTACCCCACACTTGCTACCGAACTGCAGATTAATTTGCCGATAATTCTCTCATTACTCTTTTGCATGGCCCTTGAGCTTCGCCTTAATTCACTGAATAGGGCCAATATGTCGTAATAGGCCGGCTCCCGCATTTGGACAAGGTATGATGGGCTGGGACTCGACTGACGGGCCGAGATTAATGCTGGGACTTGATATCCCCTTTAATTAACCTGAGCTTGGCCCAGTACTGCTTGCATGCATGAGAATGCTATACTTGTATTATTTCGTACAACTCTCTCAATAATATAGGTGTTAATTAGTTATCATCCGTAAGTAACTTGTTTGTGTCCTCGTTGAAGACCATATATATGAACAGAAGCTTGAGGCCGGCAGTGCCCATCGCAGACAAGTAGCTAGTCTTTGAACGAATTAATGTTCATTCTCGTAAGCAGAGATTGACACAATTCTCAAAACCCTTTGTGGATGCTATCCCATACGTACCATTGCTTTGGGTGGAGGATGCGGGATGCTGCCGGGGGGGGCATAGGGGTAACTAGTGTTTTCACTATTCACTATTCACTGGAGAGTACATTTATTTTAACTTAGTCTCGTCACCACGTCATTTGATGAGGTAGGATTCACGTCCAGTTTGAGTGTTTATGCTTAAGATCAAGGACGAGGTGTCGAAACATTTTAACTATCTAGTGGAAGGCTTTGATTGGGAAGTAAATTAGAAAGAATATTAAGAGACTGAGGATAGAGAATTAACGGGTTACTCTACAGAATTTGATGGGTTCTATAAAAACGAAGGCATTGTCATGCACCATATAGTGAGATATACTTCACAGTAAAATAGAGTTACAGAGAGAATGAATAGAATTCTTTTAGAGAGAGCTTGTTGTATGTTGATAAATATAGGTCTAAGTAAAGACTTTTGGGTAGAAGTGGTGTCCACAACCTGTTATTTGGTGAATTTATCCTAAGTCACTGTCATCGATTTCAAAACTACAGCATAAATGTGGTCAGGTAATCCCCCTAACTAGTTTTTGGTCACCCTACTTATGTCCATGTTAATGGTGGAAAATTGGAAGCAAGGGCAAAGAAGTGTATTTTCCTTGATTATGCTTCAGGGTCAAGAGATACAAGTTCCGGTGCCCTGATCTCAAATCACCAACATCTTTGCTTGAGAGAAATCACTTTTGATAAATCTGCATTGTTACATCCAAATAAGGAAGTTTCTGTTCCACATGATGTAAGTTCTCCGAGAGTTATTGCAGAGCATGTATAATTTGAGACTGCTAGTTCACATCAGAGACCTTCCGAACAACATCACTTGTAGAATTCTCACGTGCCTGATACACATCAAGTGGAGGACCCCATAAGTTCAGCAGTATTCTCTTGCCCAAGATAGGCAGAGAAGAAAGACTAGACCATCAATAAGATATGACTATATATGCAGACATTGTTGTTTATGTATTGTCTATTTTACAGAAGAAACACTTGATGCTAATAAGCGTCCCAAAATTTCGGAGGCTATATCTCATGAGAATGTAAATAAATGGCTAGTTATATGGAAGAAGAGATTGAGTCTCTTCATAGAAATCAGACTTGGGAGTTGGTGGAGGCTCTTAAAAATAAGAAAGTGGTTGGTTGCAAGTGAGTCTTCAAAAAAAGGAATGTACTTCAGGTGTTGAATATGTTAGATATAAGGCACACTTGGTTGCAAAGTGCTATAGTCAAGTAGAAAGTATTGATTATAATGATGTTTTCTCACTTGTTGTGAAATATGGCTCTATTCATGTCTACTAGCATTGGTTGCTTCTCAGAAGTTAGAGTTAGAGCAGATGGATGTAAAAATAACTTTTCCACATGGTGAACTTGTAGAGAAAATTTATATTCAGTAACCTAAAGGCAATTAATTGTTGAAGAAAAGGAGAATTATGTTTGTTTGCTTAACAAATCCTTGTATGGTTTGAAGCATTCTCCTAGGTAATGGCACAAGAGATTTGATGTATTCATCGTGCAACATGGTTACTCACGAAGCACTTTTGATAATTATGTCTAGTTTAGAAAATTGTTAGATGACACTTTTATCTATATGTTGCTTTATCTTGATGACATGTTAATTATAGCAAAGGAATTGTCTAAGATCAAGAAGTTGAAAGCATTACTCAGTAGTGAATTTGAGATGAAAGATTTAAGAGTAGCGAAGAAAATTCTTGGTATGGAGATCCAAACAAATAGAGATGCGGACAAGTTATATTTGACTCAGGCTAAGTATACTGAGAAAGTACTTGAACGCTTTAGCATGTAGGATGTCAAACCAGCTACTACACCACTTGCTGCTCATTTCACGCTTTCAACTTTTATGTCACCACAATCTCTAGAGGAAGGAGAATACATTTCACATGTTCTATACTCCAGTGTAGTTGACATCATGATGTATGCTATATGATCTGCACATGGCCTAATATTTCACGTGCAGTCAGTGTTGTCAATAGATATATAACAAATCCAGGTAAAACACACTGACATGCTGTAAAGTGGATTTTCAAATAGCTATGAGATAATGTCGATACTTGTTTAGAGTTTGGCAAGAACAATGATATTTTGACTGAATATATATGTTGATTCAGATTTTGCGAGAGACCTTCACAAAAGATCTATGACTAGTTATGTTTTCTTGATTGGTGTATGTGATGTTAGTTGGAAAGTTACATTATAGTCTACTATTACATTATCTACTATAAAAACAGAATATATGACAATCACAGTGGGTGCAAAGGAAGCAATGTGGTTAAGAGATTTGTTTAGTGAGGTCAGTTCAAGTCAAATGGTGACTGTTGTCCATTGTGATAATAAGAGTGCTATTACTTGACTAGAGGTCAAATGTACTATGAGAGGACCTAGCACATTGATGTTAGATTTCATTTCATTTGATATATAATTACTTAGGGTGAAATTATTGTGAAAAAGATTGGTATACAAAAGATAATCTAAGTGACATGTTGACAAAGTCTTTTCCAATGGCTAAGTTCAAGCACTGTTTGAATTTAATTGGAGTTTTCAACACTTGATGATACCCTTTAGTGTTTTGGAGAATATGGATGAAAATTTTCTACTATTTGTATTTACCAGAATCTTATTTGAAGGTATTTGTGTTTACCAAGCAAAAGGTGGAGATTCGTTATGGTTTGACATGTTCAACCCAAGGAAACCCACGAGAGACCCCATGTGAAAAAGAGAAGAGAGTCCCCGCATGACTCTTGATCACTTTATACGACCACATTTCTTCTCTTCACATAAATTGAAGAAGCCTTCTCAACATTCAAAATTGTGGGACTCATCCACGGAAATGTCTCACATGTGCGTCTTGGGGTTTGGGGACAACTTTCTATCACGGCATCATCCTCCCCTATAAATATTAAGGTTCATCGATTCGGTGATCTGTATCGGATTGGATCTTCCATGATTCGATACGGTACGTTCGAGTCGCAACCAACTCGGCCCGACTCGACCCCCCTCTCTCTCTCTCCCTCTCCCCCTCCTCTCTCTCTCTCTCACTGTGACTCGGCTCGACTCGGTCGATCTTGAGGGTGATCCGCAGCATATCGGATTTTTCCAGATACGATACGACACGTCCGAGTCAATCCGAATCGAATTGAGTCGACAAACCATGGTAGATACACCTCTTTGGAGTTCGTATCGAGCTCACCTTGAGGAACTCGAGACGAAGACTGTTTGTTTCTTTATTTCTTCCTCTTGCTTTCTCTGTTGTTCCGTGATGAATTATTGTGATAGAAATTAAGAGATGTAAAAGGGTCTTTTGAGTTTGAGTGCTTCTCTCTAAATCTTGTACTTCGACACTCGTTTGGATAGTGGAATTTTGTTCATCTTAGTTGGTGGACGTAGTGGGTTAACTCTGAACCACTAATTTTCTTATGTATTTTCATGTTTATTCTAATTATTTTCTTTGTGAATTTTGATTGCTTGTATTTATTTTCGACGTGACATCATTCTTCTAAGACTACCATCCTTAACAATTACTTCATAAAATAATTAAGTTACGTAGGACAGCACATCGTACGATGAACAACTTGCATGAATTCTGAAATCACTTCCTCTGCATCATCTTCTACCCAGAGCTGGTTGACTGCGAAAGCGCTGGCCTATCCACGTGTTTATGCGATTATCGCGTGGGCGAGGAGAAGCTGTGGCCAAGTTCCCTTTGTCATCTCTCTCTCTTTCTCTCTCTGTATGTCACCAACCAAAAAAATATAAAAAATAAAAGAATGTCATAAGACACACGCACTCTCTCTCTCTCTCTCTCTTTTTGTGTGTCACCAACCAATAAAATACAAAAATAAAAAAATAAAAGAATGTAATAAGACACAGAAGGCAAGACGTACAGATGGAGATTGGCACGCTTCGTAGTCTTCTTGGACTTAGACACTGAGCATATCACCTTGGAGACAATCTCGGCCACCGGCCGGAGCCTCCATGAAGAGATGCCCCGTAGTGCCAAACCAGCTGGTTGCACTCATGTAACAGCCGCCTTTGCTTACGCTGAC
Organism: Amorphophallus konjac; assembly: GCA_022559845.1. Taxonomy (NCBI): domain Eukaryota; kingdom Viridiplantae; phylum Streptophyta; class Magnoliopsida; order Alismatales; family Araceae; genus Amorphophallus; species Amorphophallus konjac. The sequence goes on from JAHNEJ010003519.1 coordinate 18,977, forward strand.
TACAAATGCCTATAAATACCTCGCCATCTTCTTCCTTCTCGACACCCGAAGTAACTATTCTATCAAACGCTGCCTGGCCTTCCTGCCCGTTTGCTCGCCATGGATTCTTCTCAATGCCTTACCACGCTCCTGATGCTCTTGCTCGCCATGGCTGCCCCCGGAGCTCTGGGCCAGGGCACAAGGGTCGGCTTCTACAGGAGATCGTGCCCACGAGCCGAGGCCATCGTCAGGTCGACTGTCGAGACACACTATCGCGCCGACCCCTCCGTTGCCCCCGGCCTGCTGAGGATGCACTTCCACGACTGCTTCGTGCGGGGCTGCGACGCCTCCATCCTCATAGCCGGCCCCTCCACGGAGCGGAACGCGCTGCCCAACCTCGGCCTGAGGGGGTACGACGTCATCGACGATGCCAAGGCCCGGCTTGAGGCCGCATGCCCCGGCGTCGTCTCCTGCGCTGATGTCCTCGCCCTCGCTGCCCGGGACTCCGTCGTCTTGGTGGGTTAACCATGCATACAGACTGCAGTATGCGTCTTCCATTTAATCTGGAGTGACCCGATGCAGGAAGCAGGCCATCTGTGTCGTTAACACAGCAATATCTATGATATCTTTCAGGCCGAAGGACCAAGCTGGGCCGTGCCCACCGGACGCCGGGACGGGCTTGTCTCCTCCGCCTCGGACGCCAACAACCTCCCTGCCTTCACCGACTCCATGGATGTGCAGAAGCAGAAGTTCTCTCAGATGGGGCTTACCACCAAGGATCTTGTCACCCTCGTTGGTACGTGATAGCAGGGTCTCAAGACGCTAGCGTGGAGAAACTAGTCTACTCCGTTCGTCACCCACCCACTTGGTGCCTCTCACGTCTCAACTATTAATGGTGTTATCCCTCTGTGATGTGACCTGCAGGGGCGCATACCATAGGAAGTACACAGTGCCAGTTCTTCAGGTACCGGCTCTACAACTTCACCAGCGACGGCGGCCCCGACCCCACCATCGCCGCCAGCTTCCTCCCGCAGTTGCGCACCCTCTGCCCTCCCGACGGTGATGGCACGAAGCGGGTGGCTCTGGACAACGGCAGCGGCGGCGACTTCGACGACAACTTCTTCCACAACGTGAGAGGCGGGAGAGGGGTGCTGGAGTCGGACCAGAAGCTGTTCTCGGACCCCGCCACTAGGAGGTACGTCCAGGCCTACACCGGGCTGTTCGCCGGGCTGGTGGGGGCATTCGAGGCGGAGTTTGCGACGTCGATGGTGAAGATGAGCAACATCGGCGTGAGCACCGGCAGTTTAGGGGAGATCCGGAGGATCTGCTCCGCCTTCAACTCCTAATTAGAGCAGCATCTTCTCTGAGAACAGCATATATATATACAGTAGTGAAATCATCTGTAACATTATATATATAGATATAGATATATATAGCAGCTGTAGTGAAATCATCATATATATATAGTGCTTTCATGGAAAGAGATCAAATGTAACATTTGAGTTGTTAACTATTGAGATGTGGAAGAGCTTTATGGGCTGTGTACGTGCCATGCAGAAATAGCACTAGATTGGCAAGCATCTCAAGAAATGAAATATCTGTCAGAAAATGCTGAAGCCATTGCAAATAATATTGTTTGAGGGCCGAATAATCTTTTTGTGATGGTCTTCGTGATGACTTTAGCCACTGAAAATTTTCCTTCTTGCAACAACTCACTCCATTGCAGATGGTTTCTCTCTCTCTCTCTCACTCTCTCTCTTTTAATTTCCCCTTTAAATTATCGTCTTTGCCGACTGTTTTTCATTTCATAAATAAATGTATGTACGATGTCTTTCTATATATGAGCGCGGCCATCGCAAATAACATTATTAGCGACGGATGGCAGAGCAATGACAAGCAAACATGTTTATGAGAGCGGACATTGTCGGTCAATGTAATTTGCTGCAATGATTGCATATCGGATAGTGAAAAAAATGTTTTAGGGACGGTTTTAGCCGTCGCTAAAACCAGCACACCATGTCCCTTACAATGGCTACTTTTCTGCTTCTTGTGATGTTTCAGCTGTTGCTTGTTCTCCATATTCTTGTGATGCCAAAATATGTTCCCAGCCATTAGCAGCGCGTCCCTTCAGTGGCATTGAGTGCGGCAACCCTTCTGACTTAATTGATTCTTCCGAATATGCCATTCCAACTATTGTATATGGAGCTACCTCAATCTATGTATATCTTGGGAAATTGATGAATCAACACAGTTTCACACGGCTTGCCCACCGTTGGATGATCAGCAGTAACCCTTGTGGGCAGCCTCTGGTTCTCGACGCCTGCAGGACGCTATATATGATGCTTTAGCCACGTTTCTCATCAAGAGGCGAGAGCTTTTCGTTTCTCCTTTGTTTTTTTTCCTCTTTGGGTTGGGAGGTGGGGGAAAGTCAGATGCCATGTTCACAGAGAGCAACTCAATCAAGTGAAGCATCATTCAAATGGTATCGAGTGAGTGTCTTCTCTGCACCTGCTGTCATCTGCATGCAGGGTTTGCCGCGCCGCTTCGGCACAGCCGTGACCGGCACTTGTGGCGTGCACGAGATATGCCACACCTGGTTGCCAATGGCCGGCGGAGATGGTGGTGCGGATATATGGTGGCAGCTGTAGCAGTGGAAGAAGAAGAGGATGACAGAAATGCCGACTCGAATAGGGGATGGAGGCGTCGGCTCAAGCCGGGGACAATGGAGATGTTGGTGGGGACGCTCGTGGCTGGGGGGGAGTCGAGGACGGGAGAGGCGGCTCGAGCAGGGGAAGAAGAAGGTGGGGGGGGGATGCCGGCTTGAATAGGGGACGGCAGCGGTGGCTGCTCGAGTCAAGGATGACGAAGGCGGTGGCGGGGACGACAGTGGCTGGGAGAAACTTGGGTGGGTCTGCTAGGGTGGGGGCAGAGGGAGCGGGGGGCTGACGGGGAGCGAGGGGCAACTAGGGTTTTCAAGGAGAGGGATGGGGGGGGAGGAGAGGAGGGATGGATGATTGAGTGTGGAGTTATTTTATAAATGAACCCTTAAAATATGAGTTTATTTTATTTGAGTCTTCAAAAAAATCTTCTCAATCTAATGTTGTATCTTACTGTATCAAATCATATCTCAAAAAAATTTACACGGGATGTCAGATCGATCTATGAAGCCTTGGTCATCTGATGGCCATCAATTCTGTTACGTGATTTCTTCTCTCGTCAAAGCTGAGATATGACCAGTTATCCCTATTGGGTTTGGGCAAGATAAAAGCACAACTTCAAATATCATCTAATTAATTGATCAAGACACAAAGAGGAAGATATTTAGATCACGCTTGAAAAGTGAAAAATTATTGATTTTTTTTTTTTTATGTTGGATCGTGAGAATTGACCTCTTTATATAGACCTTCTACGTACCGGTGTAACCTACATAGTTATTGAATGATTAAGGTTACAAATGTTACAAACAAAAATCAAACCCCCATCCTCTCCCTCTCTCTCTCTCTCTCTCTTTAAGTCTTAACCGACTCAACTCTCTCTTCTCTCTCTCTCTCTTATATAACCGATAAGAGTTTAAACATAAAATTAAGATCTCTAACTCTCCAAATTAAACTCATCCATGTAACACCATCCATTATTATTTTTAGATAATAAATTATATACAAACTTCAAGTTAGTTCCTTCAACACCCCCTCCTTGCAAATTTTGTTGTCTAACGATTGTTATCAGATAATGATCAGTTGGGCCCCCTTAATTTGTGACCAAAGGTCAAATCGGGAATAAGTCAAAACGAAAACCGAAGCGTCGACGGCAAAATAATAAAATAAGAAAAGAGATGAAGTGTCAAAGTGGAGGACCAGCTCTGCTCGTCTAGATATCATATACCTACCTGGTTGGGGACTAACTAAGCTTGCCAACGGAGACTTTTGCTTGCTGTGTTGGTGAGGAACTGTTGACTTCCAGCTGTTTTCATTCGAAGGTCTACCCACAAGCTGATCGTAACCGCGCGCGACTGCCATGCATGTATGTATGTATGCATTCCTTTCTGCATGCATGCGACAAGAGGTGGAGGTGCAGGTCACTTCTGGGCGCGTGCATGCGTTGACACCGCAGATTGGCATCTATCGGGTTGCATGTTCGGTGCCTTGCCGACATTGTTTTATTTTAAGATGCCATATAATTAGTCGTACCATATATTTGACCATTAATTAACGAGACACCGCGCATATATATGTGTGTGTGTGTGTGTGTTCGCGTGTCACAATCGAACACGCGCATGTATGGAACTACGAGGACAATCGAGCACGGAAACATCCTTCATTCCCTGCCATGCCATGGAGCCCGAGAAAGATGCCGGTCTGAATCAGATTTTTGTGCGATAAGATGTTCCCGGTCCATAACGAAGGCTATACTCCAAGCCAAACAAGTTTGAGATTTTATTTTTTAGTCTAAGCATATTCCTTTTTTAATCACTCAAAAACAATTATTTTTCTTAAAGTCGCTATGATCTTTTAACCTTTGCTTAAAAATCCATGCCGTTGAATCAACGGTAGAAAAATAGAACATACAGTTTAAAATGGATGGAATATTCCATTTGATGATAAAATTACCTAAATAACCCTCCCTCTCTCTCACCCCTCACCCGACGCTGCTGCAACACCTAGTCCATTGCTAGCCCCTTGCCATCCCCAACAACACCGGCACAGCCGCCTCACCCAACACCGGCGACATACTATCAGCACATACGGTGCGATCAGAGAGAGAGAGAGAGAGAGAGAGAGGTCTGAGCTGATGCCGGAGGGGGTTACCCCTCCAGCTCCGGCACTTAGACCACACCCCTCACCTCTGTGTAGGGATGTCCTCACCTTAGCCCCTTCATCTGCCCCCATGCTCCTCTAGTTCGTCCTGAAACTCCACACCACCCATCGTAGGCCAAGGTGTCCACCCCATGCTCCTCTAGTTGTACTGTAGAAGTTGCGGGTGCCTCCAGCTCATGGCCAACACGTCCTCCGTAGAGAATCCATACCCTAGTAGCCCCTTGACCAGCCTGTGCAGATTCTCGTAGCTCTTGTTCGCGTCACGGCTCCCGCCGCCACCATCGTATCCTATGATGGCACCTGTGAAAACTAAGGAGAGGAAGAAGTGATTACTGTGTATGGATCGCTCAACCCCAGTCGACCCCGATGCCTCAATATATACTTATAAAAGAATCATACACGAACGTTACATGACAGTCTCTATCTTATCCAAGGTACAACCACGTTCTATATTTGTAAAAGAATCATACAGCTGGAACGTTACATGACAGTCTCTATCTTATCCAAGGTACAGCCACGTTCAGTACGTTACGAGATGCCCGGCTCGTGGCTCCCGTTGGCGTTGCACGTCTCACGTCGCTCATCCGCGCTTCGCATGCTGCACGTTCAGCTTTAGTTGGAGGTGGCCGTGGCAGTTGGGAAGGAGATGATTCCATACGCCGCCGCAAGTTCAGCATGGGCTCAACAATGTTGAGCTTGGATGCAAGATATTGAAATCGATGTCTCCACAGAGCTTTGGTGAAGATATCCGCTATTTGATCTTGAGTAGATATATAGCAGATTTGAAGAAGACCTTGTGTAACTCTCTCACGAACGAAATGATAATCAATCTCGAAATGTTTTGTGCGAGCATGAAAAACGGGGTTAGCAACGAGATATGTAACACCAATATTATCACATGATTAAACAGTTAGCTTGGAGACAGGAAAGCGAATTTCATTTAGAAGTGATTCAATCTATATGACTTCAGCAGTGGCATTGGCAATAGACTTATACTCAGCTTCTGTGCTCGATCGAGCAACAGTGGGACGTTGCTTTTTAGAGCACCATGAGATTAAATTCTTGCCAAAAAATATAGCATAGCCTCCAGTGGAATGACGATATGTAGAGCATCCTACCCAATCAGCATCAGCGAATGCATGGAGAGAAAATGAAGGATCTTGATGAAAAAATAGCCCTTGAGACATAGTCATCCGAAGGTAACGAAGGATCCTCTTGACTGCCGCCCAGTGTCCTTCCATTGGAGCATGCATGAATTGACAAACTCAATTGACGGAGAAGGCAATATCGGGTCTGGCAGTAAGGAAGTGTTGTTTACCAAACCAGATGCGGCGACCGGTGTAGAGATCGGCTTGCTGTTAGCCATATTAGCACGCCGCAGGATGGACTGAATATAATGAGATTGAGTGAGAACCAGTCCGTGCGGATGATGCTGCATATCAATCCCAAGGAAGAAACGAGCAACCCCAAGATCACATACAACAAATTCAGAACTAAGAGAAGAAATAAGCTGCTGAATGGCAGATTTATTTGAGCCAGTGACCAGTAGTTGTGCCTTTAGTACGCCCCCACTCGGTCCTAGTACTTCTCCCAGCGACGTCAGAGACATATCGTACGAGCGAAGATGTCTGATTTCTAGCGCGAGTTGAGGACAGAGATGTCGAGTCAGGATGCGCGCATGTTGCAGGCACTCGATGGCCTCCTCCCCCAGGCATGGATTCTCCCTCATGGAGCACCATCAACCATGGCACAACCCCCTCAGGTGAGTGTTTGTTATATTTTTATTTTGGCAGAACTTTGACATATAAAATCAATGAATATATATGAATTTTGATTCAAAGTAATAAGACCCTCTTTGATGTAGGAATAAATCAGTCTAAAATGATATATATATATATGAGATAGAAGGAGTTTATATGAGAGCTGACGGAATCCAAATCGGATACCCGGTTTGGGTTCAACGCTTAAATTACTCAATTCAGAACTAAGTTAGTTTTCAAAGCTAACTTTGTTTAAAACAATTCAGATAACTAGGGGTTCGGGAGTCCAAAATGTAAAATACTGGCATGATAGCGGGTCGATCATTACAACGTGACCTTGGTGGTGAGAGAGACTTGGGAGAGCAGACGGAATCCAAATCGGATATCCGGTTTGGGTTCGACTCTTAAATTACTCAATTCAGAACTAAGTTAGTTTTCAAAGCTAACTTTGTTTAAAACAATTCAGATAACTAGGGGTTCGGGGGTCCAAAACGTAAAATACTGGCATGATGGCGGGTCGATCATTACAACGCAACCTGGGTGGTGAGAGAGACTTGGGAGAGCTGACGGAATCTAAATCGGATATTCTGTTTGGGTTCGACTCTCAAATTACTCAATTCAGAACTAAGTTAGTTTTCAAAGCTAACTTTGTTTAAAATAATTCAGATAAATAGGGGTTGGGGGGTCCAAAATCTAAAATACCGATCTGATGGGCGTGTCGATCATTCCAACACGACCTCGGGGGTAAAAGTGACTTGGGAGAGCTGACGAAATCCAAATCGGATATATACCCGACTTGGGCTCGACGCTCAAATTACTCAATTCTGAATTAAGTTAGTTTTCAAAGCTAACGTTGTTTAAAATAATTCAGATAAGTAGGGGTTGGGGGTCCAAAATTGTAATGTCCCATGTTTTTTTTTTGGATCTTTTAGTGTGTCTCGGAGTGTATTTTGTGCTTTACACGTATTTTTCCCTGACGTGTCTTTGGAACTCTGTGCAGGGCGAACCGTGGCGTTCTCCTACTCCGGGACAGTACCACTGCGTTGTGTTCCTTCCGAGGATCGCGGAGGTAATTTTTCATAATTTTTTAAATTTTTTAAATTTTTTAAATTTTTGGGTTTTTCTTTATATATTAACACTTTTCTCTCTCCCCCTCTCATTCTCTCTTTCTCACTCTCTCTCATCTCTTTCTCTCCCCCTCTCCCCGGGTGGCCGACGCCACGGAGGAGGGTGAGGCGGCGATGGCGGGAGGCGAGGAACGGGGAACGGGTCGAGGATCGAGGGCCCGTGGCTTGTGGAAGCTCGGCCGCAGGTTCGTGGAGCGGTGAGGGTTTCGCGCCGTTTTCTTCGTGGATCGGCGTCCATGGCGCGTTGTTTCTTCGGTGGAGGTAGGGAGATGGACCCCCAGCTCGTGATTTCCCTTTCCCGTGAATTTTGTAGGCCGTGGCGAGCCGAGCGGGTTTATTTTCGTATTTTGGGGGAAATCCATATTTTGGGGGAGTGAGCCGGATCTCTCGTTTTACGGCATTTTTGACCGATCCAGGGGTTTAGATGCATGCCTAGGGGCTTGGGGATGGATTCCCCTTTGTTTCCCCATCACCCGGGGGTGATCGGGGCGTGGATTGGATTTTTGGGTTGTTTCCCGCCGTTTCGCTCTCCGACGGTTGTGACGGTCCTTCCAGTGACCGCCACAGCCTTTGACGCCCTAGGGTGGGTGTGTCATAGGGCCCGTTTAGCCTTTTGGTGGTCTGTGTGTGTGACGGTCCCACAATAGACCGCCACGGCGCTGTGACGCGCCTGGGTTGGACCGTCAGGGATGATCTGACCGTTGGCCTTTGGTCATTGGTTTTGACCGTTCGGGGTCAAGGCCTGTGACGCACCAAGGCTGGCGCGTCACAACCTTGTAACGCCTCTGTGTGGGTGCGTCAGAGCGGACTCGTTCCTACCCTGTAACGCACCAGAGTTGGTCCGTTACAGCCTGTGACGCACCGAGCGGGACGCGTCACAGTTGGTTTCATTTTGTCTTGTGACGCACCAGGGCTGGCGCGTCACAGACCGTGACGCACCAGGGCTGGCGCGTCAGAGACTGTGACGCACCAGGATAGGCGCGTCATACACAACTTTACACCGAGCGTCTGACGGCCCTTTGTTGGTGCGTTAGAGTGGTTGTGACGGTCGAGACTTGGACCGTTACAGATTGTGACGGCCCAAGGTTAAACCGTCAGGCTCTGTGTTGCACCGAGGTGTATTTTTGTGTTCTCCACGTTCATTTCGCGTTGTGTCGGTCCCTAGTCGACCCGGTTGTGACTCAGTGGTCGACTTGCGATCTTGTGAATATCCCAGACACCCGTGGGATTCTGTGTCCGTGTTTTGAGGGTGTCGGGAGGACCGTGCTACCTCGTTTAGCGTGGCTGTGGGTTCGAGAGTCCGGGTGACTCCACGTGTGCCGGGCTTTTGTGTTACGCTTGACCGAGTCACCGTGTATCGGTGTGTGTGCGGTGGGGTCTCCCCCGCATGCCGTGAGTTTTCCTGGAAGATGATTCTCGAGTGGGCCATGTGTTTGGCCTTGGACTACGAGTCCAGTTATCGACGTGGCAGCTTGTGCATTGCCCTGGGAATCTTGCTTCTGTGCTTTCCGTGTGGGCCATGTGTGTGGCCTTGGACTGCGAGTCCAGTTGTCCAGCCTAGAGTTGGAGATTTCCCGCTGTTCTCTGAGAGTGGGATTAAGTTGGGCGGCCTGTGAGCTGCCTTGGGAACCACACTTATACGTTTCCTTGTGGACTGTGAGTCCCGTTTCTTCTCCGACTGTGGTCACCGTGCGATGGTGCTGGTACGTGGGACGGTCCCCGTACTTCATCGGGTTCGGACGTGATTTTCCGATAACTTGAGAGTCTACTCTCTCAGTGACCCTCCACTAGTCGTAGCCTGCTTACACGCATGTGGTCTCACCAGGGAGTGGTGGAGAGGCTACCCTTAGAGACGGTTTGTGGACCGGTTTCCGTCGGGCCCCACGTCTTGTAGCCAGAGTCCGGCTGAGGGAAAAACCAGTCAGAGGGCCAGACCAGGGACGCGCGGTCTGTGTGTGCACACGTGGTTAGGGGCGGTTGGACCCACGTCGATGGGCGTGACCCCAGCTAGTCACTTGTTTGTGGCTACTTGTTCGGTGTCCGTGCTTTTGGTAGGCGCTATCACATCAGGCAGTTCACCTGCGGTGCGGTGTAAGACGTCAGTGGACGTTACCGGCTGTGCTTCTAGTGGGAGGTACTCCTGTTCTGGACAGAGAGTGACAGACTGTCAGTTTCCATGACTTCGACCTTTGGATTTTCGGTCATGTTGACCGTTGAGTTTCGGTTGTTTCGTTATGGCGCGTGTGTCGGTTTCCGCGCCATGAGACTAGTGCTAGTGACTTTACCGAGGTTGCGTCTTGTTGTGCGGTACCTGCGACCGGATGGTCGGGGTTGCACCTTGGACAGTGTGTCCGAGTTGGCCGTCACTACAAGAAAAAGTGGCTATAGCGACCGACTTAGAGACCGATTAAATCGGTCGCTAGTCGGTCCCAAATAGAGACCAATTCGGCGACCGAAATAATCGGTCGCATATGTGAGACCGTTTTGGCGACCGAATTTAGTTCGGTCTCCAATCGGTCGCTGTTATTGCGACCGAATTTACTTCGGTCTCCAATCAGTCGCTGATCCCGTTATACTCCCCACTGCGGCCCCCGCCCGCCCGAGCCCCTCTCCGCCCGAGCCCCCCCTCCCGCCCGAGCCCTCCCGCCCGAGCCCCCGCCCGAGCCCCCTCCCCCTGCGGCCCCCTCTCCGCCCTAGCCCCCCCACGCCCCTCCCGCCCGAGCCCCCCTCCGCCGGAGCCCCCCCTCCCCCTGCGGCCTCCCGCCAGAGCCCCCCTCCCCCTGCGGCCTCCCGCCCGAGCCCCCTTCCGCCGGAGCCCCCCCTCCCCCTGCGGCCTCCGCCCCCCTCCGCCGGAGCCCCCCTCCCCCTGCGGCCTCCCGCCCGAGCCCCCCTCCCCCTGCGGCCTCCGCCCCCCTCCGCCGGAGCCCCCCCTCCCCCTGCGGCCTCCCGCCCGAGCCCCCCTCCCCCTGCGGCCTCCCGCCCGAGCCCCCCTCCGCCGGAGCCCCCCCTCCCCCTGCGGCCTCCCGCCCGAGCCAACCTCCGCCCGAGCCCCCCTCCCCCTGCGGCCTCCCGCCCGAGCCCCCCTCCGCCGGAGCCCCCCCTCCCCCTGCGGTCAAAGCACAGTTCACCTTGGAGGTCGACTCCTCGGACACGATCGACAACGTGAAGGCTAAGATCCAGGGCAAGGAGGGCATTTCCCCGAACCAGCAGCATCTCATCTTCGCCGGGAAGCATCTGGAGGACGGCCGCACCCTCGCCGACTACAACATTAAAGGTTCCACCTGGCACCCTCTCTCTCTCTGATCCCTCTCTCTCTGTGTCACCCCCTCCGGCACCCGAACCAGCAGAATCGACTTCAAAGATTTATGCATAGTCATGCATGGTTATGTACTTAGGTGTGGAATTTTTCTGTGAAAGCTAGCACAATCCACGTGCAGAGGTGATTACATGTCTCCCGACAGTTTACGTGCCAAATTCATAAAACAATAAATCTTTGTTCAAACAACTCAACTCTCTGCAAACTATCAGTGGACTGTAGAAGTTACATATTGATTTTAGCTGAAGAATTCAAAACTTTGACTTAAGGTTTAATTTGCTTTATAGACATTGTCATTTCCACATGCATGCATGGAGACTGCCTATAGCATTCTGAAACTGAAGGGTTTCACTATCTTCTTTTTTTTTTATGTGAAAGCCCTGCCTAGTGGAAAGGTTGAGAGAAGAACTCTACCACCTAACCACCAGTGGGTATTTTATTGAGTAAAAGCAATTGTAAAGATAAATTACATCAAGCGGACACTGGGCATACCCAGTTTATCAAGCCTAACAGCACCTCTAATGAGAGTAGGAAGCTCAGAGGAGGAATAGGATGCATTACATTTCAACTTACAAGCTAAAGAAGCTAAGGAATCAGCCACAGTGTTCCCTTCTCTAAAGATGTGATTAATGGTATCTGCAGGATTAAGGAGGCTCCATATCTCCCTGACATAGGACAATATCGACCAAGGGCAGGTGGCTTTCCTTTTGATAATATTGACAATAGTTTGAGAGTCACATTCAATTATTGCTGCTGTGGAACCAGTGATTTTGATATACTTCATTCCATCTAATAGGGCAGGGGCCTCAGCAATGATGCTATTTGAGAATCCATAGTAGTGGCTGAAAGCTAGGATGACATTTCCAAGGTGATCTCTTATGACCCCACCTCCACCAGATTCACCATTGGCTTTAGATGCTCCATCAGTATTTAGTTTTAAAGAAGGCCAAGGAGGGCAAAACCATTTAATGGCTATAGCTCTAAGCTGCTTTGGTTTAGCAAATTGAATTCCTAGAGCATCCAGAATTCTGATATGTTCCTGATTGGCTTCGGGTAGTGAGGAAATCTGACATATTTCTTTGACTTTGTATCTGATTTTGTGGAGGAGACCCTGGCAGGAAGTTTTGGAGTCATCATATTTGTCTGAATTTCTAGCACACCAAATCTCCCACATACTAACTCCGACAGCAGCTAGACCAAATAGGCCAAACAATGATTTTTTCTGAGTGGAGCATAAATTGTTGAGTATCATTGAGGTAGCTGAATTTTCTTCAATTTGCAACCCCTTAGATCTGAAATATGTCCATATGTAAGAAGCCCAATCACCGAAAATAAATAAGTGGTTATAATTTTCAGTCTGTGGGGTCTTGCAGCAGCAGCATTTTGAACAAATTGGAATCCCTATCTTCTGAATGTTGCAATCCAGAGGAAGACACTTGTTGATAATTTTCCACAGATGAATGGAGATCTTGGAAGGCAGCCATGGTGACCAAATGCTAGTCCACTGATTGAAAGTCTGAGTCTCTTGGTTCCTGCTAATAGCCTTTTGGGTGGATGAGACTGAACAGTTCCCCGAAGAAGAAAGGCTCCAAGCAGGTAGGTCATGTTCCTGATTGAGTTTAACATGCTTCAAAGCAGTGCTAATTTCTTCAGTAAAAAACCTGTTAGGCCAATTTGTGTCTTCTGAATTTTTAAAATACACTTAGTTCAAATGAACTGTTAGGATGGGGCATTTGGTTCTAAAATCTGAAATACCGGTCGGATGGCCGTGCCGATCATTCCAATACGACCGGGGAGATGAAAGTGACTTGTCAGAACTGACGGAATCCAAATCGGATGCCCGGTTTGAGCTCGGCGCTCAAACTTCATTTTTAAAATACACTTAGTTCAAATGAACTGTTAGGACGGGTCCGGGGGTCTAAAATTCGAAATACCGGTCGGATGGCCGTGCCGATCATTCCAATACGACCGGGGAGATGAAAGTGACTTGTCAGAACTGACGGAATCCAAATCGGATGCCCGGTTTGAGCTCGGCGCTCAAACTTCATTTTTAAAATACACTTATTTCAAATGAACTGTTAGGACGGGTCCGGGGGTCTAAAATCTGAAATACCGGTCGGATGGCCGTGCCGGTCATTCCAATACGACCGGGGAGATGAAAGTGACTTGTCAGAACTGACGGAATCCAAATCGGATGCCCGGTTTGAGCTCGGCGCTCAAACTTCATTTTTAAAATACACTTAGTTCAAATGAACTGTTAGGACGGGGCATTTGGTTCTAAAATCTGAAATACCGGTCGGATGGCCGTGCCGATCATTCCAATACGACCGGGGAGATGAAAGTGACTTGTCAGAACTGACGGAATCCAAATCGGATGCCCGGTTTGAGCTCGGCGCTCAAACTTCATTTTTAAAATACACTTAGTTCAAATGAACTGTTAGGATGGGGCATTTGGTTCTAAAATCTGAAATACCGGTCGGATGGCCGTGCCGATCATTCCAATACGACCGGGGAGATGAAAGTGACTTGTCAGAACTGACGGAATCCAAATCGGATGCCCGGTTTGAGCTCGGCGCTCAAACTTCATTTTTAAAATACACTTAGTTCAAATGAACTGTTAGGACGGGTCCGGAGGTCTAAAATTCGAAATACCGGTCGGATGGCCGTGCCGATCATTCCAATACGACCGGGGAGATGAAAGTGACTTGTCAGAACTGACGGAATCCAAATCGGATGCCCGGTTTGAGCTCGGCGCTCAAACTTCATTTTTAAAATACACTTATTTCAAATGAACTGTTAGGACGGGTCCGGGGGTCTAAAATCTGAAATACCGGTCGGATGGCCGTGCCGGTCATTCCAATACGACCGGGGAGATGAAAGTGACTTGTCAGAACTGACGGAATCCAAATCGGATGCCCGGTTTGAGCTCGGCGCTCAAACTTCATTTTTAAAATACACTTAGTTCAAATGAACTGTTAGGACGGGGCATTTGGTTCTAAAATCTGAAATACCGGTCGGATGGTCGTGCCGATCATTCCAATACGACCGGGGAGATGAAAGTGACTTGTCAGAACTGACGGAATCCAAATCGGATGCCCGGTTTGAGCTCGGCGCTCAAACTTCATTTTTAAAATACACTTAGTTCAAATGAACTGTTAGGACGGGTCCGGGGGTCTAAAATTCGAAATACCGGTCGGATGGCCGTGCCGATCATTCCAATACGACCGGGGAGATGAAAGTGACTTGTCAGAACTGACGGAATCCAAATCGGATGCCCGGTTTGAGCTCGGCGCTCAAACTTCATTTTTAAAATACACTTATTTCAAATGAACTGTTAGGACGGGTCCGGGGGTCTAAAATCTGAAATACCGGTCGGATGGCCGTGCCGGTCATTCCAATACGACCGGGGAGATGAAAGTGACTTGTCAGAACTGACGGAATCCAAATCGGATGCCCGGTTTGAGCTCGGCGCTCAAACTTCATTTTTAAAATACACTTAGTTCAAATGAACTGTTAGGATGGGGCATTTGGTTCTAAAATCTGAAATACCGGTCGGATGGCCGTGCCGATCATTCCAATACGACCGGGGAGATGAAAGTGACTTGTCAGAACTGACGGAATCCAAATCGGATGCCCGGTTTGAGCTCGGCGCTCAAACTTCATTTTTAAAATACACTTAGTTCAAATGAACTGTTAGGACGGGTCCGGGGGTCTAAAATTCGAAATACCGGTCGGATGGCCGTGCCGATCATTCCAATACGACCGGGGAGATGAAAGTGACTTGTCAGAACTGACGGAATCCAAATCGGATGCCCGGTTTGAGCTCGGCGCTCAAACTTCATTTTTAAAATACACTTATTTCAAATGAACTGTTAGGACGGGTCCGGGGGTCTAAAATCTGAAATACCGGTCGGATGGCCGTGCCGGTCATTCCAATACGACCGGGGAGATGAAAGTGACTTGTCAGAACTGACGGAATCCAAATCGGATGCCCGGTTTGAGCTCGGCGCTCAAACTTCATTTTTAAAATACACTTAGTTCAAATGAACTGTTAGGACGGGGCATTTGGTTCTAAAATCTGAAATACCGGTCGGATGGTCGTGCCGATCATTCCAATACGACCGGGGAGATGAAAGTGACTTGTCAGAACTGACGGAATCCAAATCGGATGCCCGGTTTGAGCTCGGCGCTCAAACTTCATTTTTAAAATACACTTAGTTCAAATGAACTGTTAGGACGGGTCCGGGGGTCTAAAATTCGAAATACCGGTCGGATGGCCGTGCCGATCATTCCAATACGACCGGGGAGATGAAAGTGACTTGTCAGAACTGACGGAATCCAAATCGGATGCCCGGTTTGAGCTCGGCGCTCAAACTTCATTTTTAAAATACACTTATTTCAAATGAACTGTTAGGACGGGTCCGGGGGTCTAAAATCTGAAATACCGGTCGGATGGCCGTGCCGGTCATTCCAATACGACCGGGGAGATGAAAGTGACTTGTCAGAACTGACGGAATCCAAATCGGATGCCCGGTTTGAGCTCGGCGCTCAAACTTCATTTTTAAAATACACTTAGTTCAAATGAACTGTTAGGACGGGGCATTTGGTTCTAAAATCTGAAATACCGGTCGGATGGCCGTGCCGATCATTCCAATACGACCGGGGAGATGAAAGTGACTTGTCAGAACTGACGGAATCCAAATCGGATGCCCGGTTTGAGCTCGGCGCTCAAACTTCATTTTTAAAATACACTTAGTTCAAATGAACTGTTAGGACGGGTCCGGGGGTCTAAAATTCGAAATACCGGTCGGATGGCCGTGCCGATCATTCCAATACGACCGGGGAGATGAAAGTGACTTGTCAGAACTGACGGAATCCAAATCGGATGCCCGGTTTGAGCTCGGCGCTCAAACTTCATTTTTAAAATACACTTATTTCAAATGAACTGTTAGGACGGGTCCGGGGGTCTAAAATCTGAAATACCGGTCGGATGGCCGTGCCGGTCATTCCAATACGACCGGGGAGATGAAAGTGACTTGTCAGAACTGACGGAATCCAAATCGGATGCCCGGTTTGAGCTCGGCGCTCAAACTTCATTTTTAAAATACACTTAGTTCAAATGAACTGTTAGGACGAGGCATTTGGTTCTAAAATTCGAAATACCGGTCGGATGGCCGTGCCGATCATTCCAATACGACCGGGGAGATGAAAGTGACTTGTCAGAACTGACGGAATCCAAATCGGATGCCCGGTTTGAGCTCGGCGCTCAAACTTCATTTTTAAAATACACTTAGTTCAAATGAACTGTTAGGACGGGTCCGGGGGTCTAAAATTCGAAATACCGGTCGGATGGCCGTGCCGATCATTCCAATACGACCGGGGAGATGAAAGTGACTTGTCAGAACTGACGGAATCCAAATCGGATGCCCGGTTTGAGCTCGGCGCTCAAACTTCATTTTTAAAATACAAGATGAAATTTGAACTTATATTGTGTGTGTGTATTTATATATATGAAAATGAGCTGGCTTAAACTATTGGCATACTCTTGTTAATGCTTGATTTCTTTATTAAGTCTTGTTAATGCTTGATTTCTTTATTAAGGATTTGATTATAATTTTTTTAAATGATATACAGGATCATCCGTCGCGAGATGTTGGACGAGACGACGACCAGGATGATGTTGGACGAGACGACGACCAGGATGAGACATATGTGGAGGATTTGTGATTTTATTTTAGTTGTGTATGTTGTCATTTTATTATTATGGATGTATGATTAATTTGTGATTTTATTTTAATTGTGTGTAATTTGAGGTTCGTGGAGATTGTGATCCGTGTAGTTGATTTATTATTGTTTTATGAAATTGTTATTTATCAGGTGTTTGTATGTGATGAATTTGAGATTTGTCGATATTGTTGTCTGTGTAGTTGATTTTATATTTATGTTATGAATTTGTTATTTATCAGGTAATTTATTTATCAGTTTAAATAAATTTTTTAAAAAAAAATAATGCAAAATTAGCGACCGCATGGAGACTGAATTGCGACCGAATAGCGACTATACGTTATATTTCTTTTATTAAATAATTATACTTGGCGACCGACTGGCGACCGACTAGCCACCGAATCAATCCGATAGTTTAATTTTATTTTTAAAAATACAACAAATTTAGCGACCGACTGGCGACCGAATTGAGACCGAATAAATCCGATAGGTTAATTTTATTTTTTAAAAATACAATATAATTAGCGACCGCATAGCGACCGAATTGAGACCGACTTAATCCGATAGGTTAATTTTATTTTTTAAAATACAACAAATGTAGCGACCGAATAGAGACTGAATGGCGACCGAATTATTAGCGACCGGACAGGCGACCGATTATAATCGGTCTCTGGTAACGACTGATACTGCGACCGAATTATGTCGGTCGCTATATAGCGACTATTATATAGCGACCGACATATTCGGTCGCTAGATAGTATCTGTTCGGTCGCAATGTATATTTGCGACCGATCTACGACTGAATAGCGACCGCTAGGTCGGTCGCTATCCGCGATTTTTCTTGTAGTGCGTGTCCTGGGAGACAGTCCTCTACGGCGTGGTTGCCGTGGGTTTTTACTTTGGTAAGTGGTACTAGTGTGGTTCGATAGCCCCCGACCGTGAGATCGGGATGTGTTTCTGGTACAGTAGGAGTAGCTGTAGTGCCGAGTTTTGACCGGCCACCGGTTCACTGTTCCTGCTGTCGTTGTAGCCTTCCTTTCCGCTACCGCCGTTGTTTCTGGTTGGGGTTCCGCGGGATCCCTGCTGAGTCTCTGTTTTGGAGACTCATTCCCTGCTTTTCAGGTATGGCGGTTCTTCCTCGAGGTTCGAGGGCGTGGTGCGGAGGTTCTCAGTTGCCAGCTCACCGGGCCGAGTGTTCACTTGGCATGTGGTATATTTTTACTGCTTTGGACTGTACTTTCTGGTGGACTGGACTTTGTTGTAGATGTAGTTGTTTATTTATTTCTATTAATTGTTGAATTGTCCTGTTTTATTTCTTATTTCTTTGTGCCTCCACACTCTTTTTAGCCCTTCCGAGCCCTCCCGGCTCGTGAGCGGCGGTTCGAGTCTCGGGTTATCGGGCATTCGCAGTAATCGGATTCTCGGGGCATTACAAAAATCTAAAATATCGGTCTGATTGATTTGTCGATCGTTCCAACATGACTTGGGAGATAAAAGTGACTTGTGAGAACTGACGGAATCTAAATTGGATACCAGGTTTGGGCCCGACGTCGCTCAAAAGTGCATTTTCTAAATACACTTAGTTTAAAATTAAATAAGTTGAGTTGGGGGTCCAAAATCTAAAATACCGGTCTGATCGACGTGCCGATTGTTCCAAAACGACCTGGTAGGTAAAAGTGACGTGTGAGAATCGATGAATGCTAAATCAGATACCCGGTTTAAGCCCCGCGCTCGAAAGAGCATTCTCTAAATGCATTTAGTTTAAAATGCAGATAATAAATTAGGTTGGGGGGTCCAAAATCTAAAATATCGGTCTGATCGGCATGCAGATCGTTCCAACACGACATGCGAGGTAAAAGTGACTTGTGAGAACTGACGGAATCCAAATTGGATACCCGGTTTGGACCTGAAGCTAAAAAGTGCATTATCTAAATGTACTTAGTTTAAAATTAAAGAAGTTTCCAAAATCTAAAATATTGGCTTGATGTGTGTGCCGATTGTTCCAACACGACCTGGGAGGTAAAATTGACTTGTGAGAACTGACGGAATCTAAATCAGATACCTGGTTTGGGCCCGACGCTCAAAAGTGTACTTTCTAAATGCACTTAGTTTAAAATTAAAGAAGTCGGGTTCGGGGGTTCAAAATATAAAATATCGGTCTGATTGACATGTCGATCGTTCCAACACGACTTGGGAGGTAAAAGTGACTTGTGAGAGTTGACAAAATCCAAATCGGATACTCGGTTTGAGTTCGGTATTAAAATTATCGATTTGATATTATATCTGATTCAAATTTATATAATCAAATAAAATATTTAATTTAACTTTTTAACATTTTTTATTTATTTATGCATATTTAATGTTATTATTTTTTCAATATAGGATCCTCAAACGAGTGGCGATTGAGGGGACGAGCAGGACGGGGAGGATGAGGACATGGAGGATGCAGAGGATATTTCTTGATTATTTTTATTATTATAAAATTGATAATTGATGTTGTGTCCCGTTTCTTGTATATCTTGGGTTTTGTTTGTTATGGATAGATTTTATGTTTTTTATTTAAATAGATTTTTATATAAAAATTATATATTTTTTAAAATAATAAATATTTTTTCCGAGGGACACTTTGCCTCTATCGGAATCTTTCCGACGGAATCACTAACGGAATACGCTTTCCGTCAGAAAATGTACGAACATTATGTTTTTTTAAAAAAATAAATTTTGCGACGGAACTAACGATGTAATATTTGTGACGGATTAGTTTTGTCTGACAGAATATTTCCGACAGAATCACCGACGGAATAACTATCCGTCGGAAAATATAAGACCGTTATATTTTTAAAATTTTAATTTCACAACAGAATTACCGACGTAATAATTGTCCGTCGGAATCGTTTTCGACTACATTTTCGACGGACTATATATTCCGTCGCAAAAAGAATTTTCGTCAAAAAATATCGACAGAGTTCTGACGGACAATTCTTCTATTAGAAACTTCCGACAAGGAATGCACGAGTGACGTATTCCGTCGTAAAAACCCTTTCCGACGAAATTTTTGATAGAATACGTCCGTCGAAAATACCGCTTTTCCTTGTGGTGTCTGGATCCCTCAAAAAAGTGCTCTCCCATAGGAGAGATGAGACAAAGAGAGAGAAGAAACTAGAGTATGAAGGATCTAGGGGGTCTTGGAGTCATAGCTGTAGGAACAGAGTAGGCGGGCAGTTTCGGTGGATGAGGACGACGTCTACACTGACATCTATGTCGTCAAGTGGACCAGCCTGTTCATCCCTCCGTCACCATGGTCTGCAACCTCATTGCCATCTTTGTGGGCTTCTCCAAGATGCAATGGAGTAAGCTATTGCTTTCACTGACTGTAAGGAAGGTGGCGCCGCCCTTCCTTCGTGACCAGGCTCACTTTCATCCACCCTACCCGCTCCGTTCAAGTTGGGCACTGCTAGATGAGCTCCAAGGCAGTGGGGACCCGATATTGCAGGGGGTAGACTGTGTCTTTCTCCCAATGTTATCAGAACCGAATCGGTATCTGAACCGGTCAATGAGCTGGTTCGGTTCGAATCGGTTGGACCGTTCAATCGAACCGGTTTGAACCGTGATGTCATCGTAATATTGATAGATGATCTGACCCGATTTTATAACCCAAGACAATAAAAAATAAGATATAATGATCAAAATAAATAAACATACATGTATAATTATTAGTCATGATTACCTAACTATACAAGTAAAAAAAATAAAAATAACATGGTTAAATAAACTAACCTCAAAATTTTGTAATATTTCATTGGTTTTCACTCTTCACTCTTCACAATTGATATCTATACTATTTTAAATATTTAAACTTCAGATATATTTAAAATAAAATGGTAAATAACAACAAATCAAT
Source organism: Amorphophallus konjac (assembly GCA_022559845.1). Lineage (NCBI taxonomy): Eukaryota > Viridiplantae > Streptophyta > Magnoliopsida > Alismatales > Araceae > Amorphophallus > Amorphophallus konjac. The sequence continues at coordinate 39,598 of JAHNEJ010003519.1, forward strand.
AATAAGAAGATACTTTTGTTCACATATACATATAATTTTGAATATCTAAATATTTTTACTTTTATTTTTTTATTTTAAAAGATAAATCGGGTCGGACCGGTTCAGACCGGTTCACTGGTCGAACCGCGGTTCGTCCGGTTCTTTAACATTAGACCGGACCGGCCTTAATCGAACCGGTTCCGGGACCGGTTCACGGTCGGACCGATTCGACTGGCCGATTCGGTCCGATTCTGATAACACTGCTTTCTCCTCTTTCTTCTTCCTTCCCAATGCTGCTCTCGCTTCTGCCGATAGTGAGCGACGCCGCGTGCCCCCACAACCACCAACAACAGCGGTGCCCTCTCAGTGCTCATGAGACCACCTCACCACTGACCGATGCCCTTACCAACACCTCCCCGCCTATGTCGGCACCAACATTGGAGGTGATGCCCGTGTAGGGGGAGAGAGCTAGAGAACATAGATAGAGAGGGAAGAGAGAGTGAGTAGGGATACTTAATTAGGGCGCCTTTGACGTCCGCTTCGGGTTAACTTACTCGACCCTCCAGGGTCGAGTAAGTCGATCGGAGTCGGTTAGGCCCTTTGTGTGAGGAGGAGGCGGGGTCCACCGAAACTTTCTCTCTCCCCGATTGCGGTATCCCCCCGACAAATCCGTTGTCAAACCGGGCCTTAGGGATTTCAAGTCCCTCTGTTAGCCTATCGATGAAATATTCTTTACATATTCTCTTTTTCTAATATTTAGAAATTGCATTGATTCTTTAATAAGAGTTAAAAAATTGTAAGAACTTTAAAAGAAACAGTTGTAATCGAGAGATTAATATATATATATATATATATATATATATATATTTATAGATATTAAAAAATAAAAAATCTGAAAGATATATAAGGATGATATAGCGCTGAACCTTCACGACCCTTCTACTCCCAACTAACCACGCGCATATATATATATATATATATATGGGAGGATTTGGTTGGTGAGCATTGCTCGTAGGACAAAAAACCGCACCTAATGGAGGTTGAAATCAAACTTCCATAGGGTCACAACACGTTCATGGAACCAACCTTCCTTGGCACCGAGCACAAGCTAATTAACTAGGAGACGAGGTCGGCCACAGGGCGGAGACTCCATGCATATGCCCCACAGGGCCCAACCGGGTAGTAGCACTCTACAAGCCACTTTTGCTTACTTCGCTTACTAGCTGAACCCTTATAAATACCTGGCAGTACTCTTCTCCTTCCCTCCATCCCCACACCCAAAGGTGAGCGTTCTGTCGATCGAACACCACTAGCTAATTACTATAAGCTTCCTGGCCTCTTGATCTCCATTGTAGCTAGCTTGCTTGCCATGGGTTCTTCTCGTTGTGCTGCCCTCCCCCTCCTGCTCCTGCTGGCCATGGCCGCCCCCGGAGCTCTAGGCCAGGGCACGAGGGTCGGGTTCTACCGGACAACTTGCCCCCGGGCCGAGGCCATCGTCCGTTCCACCGTCCAGACGCACTACCGGGCAGACCCCGCCGTCGCCCCCGGCCTGCTGAGGATGCACTTCCACGACTGCTTCGTGCAGGGCTGCGACGCCTCCATCCTCATTGCAGGCCCCTCTACGGAGCGGAACGCACTGCCCAACCTGGCCCTGAGGGGGTACGACGTCGTCGATGATGCCAAGACCCAGCTAGAGGCCGCGTGCCCCGGCGTTGTCTCCTGCGCCGACATCCTCGCCCTCGCAGCCCGGGACTCCGTTGTCCTTGTGAGCTAGCTGGCTAGCTGCCAGCATCCCCCGTCTCATCATACGAAGCAGACTCTCTCTGTATACTGTATATCGATCGTTAACACAGTTTCTATGATGCATGTCTCGCAGGCCGGAGGACCAAGCTGGGCTGTTCCCACAGGACGCCGGGATGGGCTCGTCTCCTCCGCCTCAGACGCCAACAACCTCCCTGCCTTCACTGACTCCATGGATGTGCAGAAGCAGAAGTTCTCTCAGTTGGGTCTCACCACCAAGGATCTTGTCACCCTCGTGGGTAAGTGATGGATGATATAGCTGGTTTCTGGACGCGCGCAAGACGATCTAGGATCACCAGCCTTCTCATGATGTACCCCCGGGTCCCTCTGAATTATTAGTAGTATATATATATATATATAAGGCTATTAATTTCTTAATCTGTGATATGACCAGGGGCGCACACCATAGGAACCTCCCAGTGCCAGTTCTTCAGATACCGCCTCTACAACTTCACCAGCGACGGCGGCCCAGACCCGGCCATCTCCGCTAACTTCCTACCGCAGCTGCGCGCCCTCTGCCCTGCCAACGGCGACGGCACGAAGCGGGTGGCTCTGGACAACGGCAGCGGCGGCGACTTCGACGACAACTTCTTCCAGAACTTGGAGGACGGGAAGGGGGTGCTGGAGTCGGACCAGAAGCTGTTCTCGGACCCCGCCGCCAGGAGGTACGTCCAGGGTTACACCGGCCTGCTGGCCGGGCTGGTGGGGGCGTTCGAGGCGGAGTTCGCGACGTCGATGGTGAAGATGAGCAACATCGGCGTGCGCACTGGCAGCTTGGGGGAGATCCGGAAGATCTGCTCTGCCTTCAATTCCTAAGATCAGCATCTCCCCCGGTCTTAATTAATTAGAAGCTGTTCTATATATATGTAGGGGAGATCGAAGCTTTGAGAGAGTACTTTGAGGGATAAGTATATGCATGCTTGCTGTAGTACGTAGTGAAACCTTCATAGGCAATTTTCCATTTAACGGGCCGGTCATATGCTGTAATCTTTCACATATATCTTGTCAAATTAACTCAGGTATTCGATCGATCTCAATATATAAGGGAAATTTTACTCGAAAGAGGTTAATTAGACGTAACTCTTGCGCCCATGGTCAACTATTGAAACGTGCACTTGAAGAAATTTTCTCATGCATCTGTCTCTCTTTCATCCTTTTCCATGCCTGAAAAATCATTTGATAGTGCTGGCGTTTTCAACTGACGACGGACGCCGCTGCCTCAAGTTTAATTTCTCTGGTGGAATCGTTCCATTATTAGAATGTTGGATGGATCATATATATATATATATAGTAAGGGAATTGAAGATGATCGCTGGGCATTCCAGTAAATGGTAAATTGGAAGCATGCATGCGTGTTAGTCTTAACTCTTTTTCCCCTTCTTTCTCCTGCAACTGATGAAGGTTTGCACATACCCGTCCCTTTTGTTTAACGATTTCAATAAAGCCTAGCCAGATATGGGGATCATATATATGAGACCTCCCGCTAAGGTATAGTAGCGCTTAGAAATTAATGTTAACTTCAAGATATATAGCTCAAGTTAATTTTAACCACTGCGTACAGTGCACAACGTAAGCGATCTCAACAAAAACGCATACACGTACCCCATGAACCGTCTGCAAAATATAAGGCAATTGACAGATTTTCTAATGGGCAACACCGCAGCCTGTTTTCAAACTACACTGCTCATGCGGGCCAGCGTACTGATCAGACAAGTCGTAGCCCGCCACGGCGCCACTTGGCCTAATGAAAGATCAGCTTCACAAGTAATAATTAATTAGCATCCGGAAGGGAAATTAAGTGCCCTCTACAATCCAACATATAGCCAAAACGTGTTTATAGATTCCTCCACAGTGTCCACTTACTCAAAGGACAAAAAAGCCTTCCCACAAGAAGACTTTTGAGATCCAAGGCACTTTGTATTTGCAGGACATGGATAAACCTGTCCCAAACTGTTAGAACAAGATAAAATTCGTGACAGGAATCTAGCATAAGACAATTGTGAGGTTCTCAGAATAGGGAATTGTTTTCTACAATGAATGATGTGATTTATAACCCATGATTATATATAAAAGCTCACTAATTTTAAGCCTAATATATATCTTTGTTTTTTGTTCCATTTTTACTTTTTAGAGAATAATTATTATGTTAAAAAATAAGGCACGTAATTATGCCAACCAGGAATATGGGAATTACAATTCATATCACTTTAAGAAAATTACTTTTAGAATCTTGCTCCCGACGCGATTAATTTTTTAAAAATAAATATTTTTTAATTATAAGTTCTTTTTCATTTCTGATAACTTGTAATCCCTACTAGTAGAATTGTAACCTCCATTTTGACTAGTGAACTAGAATTCACTTCTTTAATATATAAGCCCCCGAGTTTTTCTTAAGCTTGTTCAGATTTGAAAACTCTCATGACCTCTCCCCCTTTAATCTTTTTCTTCTTTCTTAATATAAACCATGCGATCGTCTCCAGCCTGTTATTCTCATGTACTCCCCCTAGTTTTTTCTTTTTCCGACCTAATTAATACCCCCCTGGTATATATGGGACGATAAAAGTTTCTCCTCGGAGAACTTGTGCGATGTGAGTGAGTGGCTGCCATGATCCAGTCTCTGTGCCAAGATCTCTACCCACAAGTTATCGAAATGAGATCTTCTTTGTACCTCTGTTTTCACTGTTTAAGATACTTGCACTACAATTTCCTTTATGGATGGGACAAAGAAGTGGAGTTGCTGGTCACTGTAGGGTGCTTATGCGTGCTAATCGTGGTGCATGTACATGTAACTGGCATCGGGCTTACGAAGGGGTGTGATCCACGCTCGTACTAGAGGAACGGAAGAAGAAGGATACCACTTGGCATCTAGAACGTAGAAGGCCTATTGCCATTGGGATCTTTAGAAACAGCCGTGAGTGTCACGATTTTAAGAAATGACATCTTTTACTGCACGTTTAATTAGTGATGCCAATGTAATTAAATAGATCAGATTTGACTTGGGTTGATCAATACCATATCTTATTCACGGAAATTTTATGAAAATATCTAGACAGCATCTTATATTTTCACAGATATGGATGCGAGTGTTATCCATCGTCACGGTTACGAATATACCTGCAGATATCTATATATGTCTAAAAAACATATGAACTAGAAGAGTTTGAAGTTGAAGAAGATGATGGGGAGGATGAGGGCTGTGGGGACTTGTACATGAGAGACGGGGATGGTTGAGAGAGAGGGCCAAGGGGACGAGCACGGTGTTGGGCTGTTGGCCAGTTGCGTGTGGGGACGATCACGGTGCCGGCGTGTTGCTTGAGTGTGGGGACGGGTCGACGGGACAGACCCTGTTGCATGTGGGGACGGCGGCCTGCTGCCTGCACCGACTGGTGTTAAAAAGTAAAAACTCTTTGGCTGAGTGCGGGGATGGTGGAGCCGTGGAGGGCGGCCGACGGATTTCGGTTCTTTGTATTAGTTTAAGCATTTAAGGGTTAAACTGTTTTTAGGATTTAAAATATTAACAATGAGTTGTTAATTAAAAAATGAGTTTGAATCAGATATGAGTTCAGATACACTAAATTCATATTCGATCTGAATACGAAATGTGTATTTTAAAAATATCCAAATCTGAATCTATACTCGATTATTTAAATATTGTCCGACCTATCACGGGTCGGGTGGCGTGAGTAATTATCATAATTGTGGATATTTTTAACATCCTTAATGTCTATAAATACGTAAAAGGTTGAATAATATTCATTGCGATTCGAAGATTGCACATAGGGCCACGTCATCAGTAATTCTTGCTATAGTGACACGGATTTATAACTTCTGTCGTGCAAGCAAGAATGTTTTCAAGAACATACAGAGGAGGACAGCACTAACTTAGTTTATGACATAATTAAGTTATATGCTTCATGAACAGGGAAGGGAAGAGTTGTGTATTTCAAGGACCTGGACAAGTAGACGAACCGGTTGGGACTTCAGTTAAATGCCAATTAATGCTATCAACGGGTTGATATATGGCAAGGAGAACCAGGCCAAGATAGGAATCGTCCTTGATAAGTGCATGATTCTAGTAGCATCAAGATTGGTTCAATAACTCTATTCTATTTAGATTAATTAGTACTTGGCGTTTGTTTTATATATAGTTTCATGTGTATTATACTCATCCACGAAGAGATCTAAACGTAATATAGAGGAGAGAGAGTTGGTGAGAGTCCATAACGAAGAAATGTCTCTAATATATTACCACAATGATCCGGACCACGTTAACTCATGTTTGTTATGATCTATGTGACATAATTCAAATTGGACTGCACATGAGTATTAAAAAAGTGACAAAATAAGATGACTTTATAAAATATTGGAACCCTCTCGGCTGGACATGTTATAATTTTGAGTTAGATGTTCCAATCTAATAATTTTAATAACTGATTTCATAGTATTTTATATTGACTCAATGTAGTCATATAATCTAGATGATCTTAGAATTCCCACCAAACATTTGATTCTAAGATCGATCGATACAGTTTACCACTGTAGTAGTTGTACGACATACAGAACCCATAAAGCTAGGTTGACCTCCCGGGAACATTTTAGTCCCCCGATCGTACGAAGGAATACTCGGCAGGTGAGGAGAATCCGGTCGTCATCTTTATCGCTCTCTCCCTCCCTCAGAAAAGACGATGGAGGTTTGCTAATAAGACGCTGGAGAACAGTAAGTAAACCAAATGGAAATCAAACTTTCAGAGTTGGCATGTACGTATATGCACTTCAGTTTCATAGAATCAACGATATGATTTCATTAACCTTCGTGGCCCCCATGCAAATGCCCCCACATGACCTAACCAGGTTTCCACGGGCAAAGCCGCCTATGTTTACCTGCTGACTGCAAAATGCCTACAAATGCCTCTCCACGTACGTCCCCTCCCCAACGTCCCATGCCCAAGGAGTTCGATCAAGCACTAGTACTCTTCCAGGCCACTTGCTCAAGCAGCTAGATTGCTCGATCGCCATGGCTCCTGTGCAGTGTGTTGCCCTCCCCCTGTTGCTCCTACTGGCCATGGCCGGCGCCACCCGAGCACTGGTCCAAGGCACATAGGTCAGGTTTTATCGAACGTCATGCCCTCCGGCAAGGCCATCGTCGGTCAACCGTCCATATTTAAAATAGTGTTTTATTAAAAACGGGTTACAATAAAATGTGATTAGAGTTTTTTCCACTCAATATGTTTAGGTTTTTAGTTAGATGTTTGTTGGGCAGTGCGCAAGCGGGAGATTTTGTTTGGTGTTCGCGGGCATGCCAGTTGAGTTTCGACGATGACTAGCGGAACGGGGACACACGGTGTCGGGGTGACATCTATTGCATGTGTGTTTATGTGGATGCGTGTTTACGGCTATTAGGTAGCGTGCACATGGTGTAGTTCTGCGGGTGTAGGTGTATCAGACGATTATAGGATTCGAATGCAAGACACTTCACCGACCGTAGTCGGTGTTAATTTACACCAGATGTAATCCAAACACCATTGTTTAATTGTCGAAAAGAAGAGTTAGTGACCCAGAGGGCCGTGACGTCAGGAGGGGATCACCCTGAGCTACAACGATGAAGCAACAACAACAGCAATAGCACAAGTTGGTGAGACTCGAAGATCGATTGCATATTGGTATTGGAGGGGAGTGGGGTGTGGAGACAGTAGGACATTGGCTCAGAGGGCGTGGCACAGTATGACATTGGCTCAAGGAGGTGGAGCAGTTGGACACTGGCTCGGGTGTGAGTAGTTACGCACTAGCTCAGGGATCAGCGGCTCAATGAAGAATTTCATTTTGTTTATCATATGGATTATAGAGTAAAAAATGATTAGATAAATAGCTAAATTCTTTGACAAAAAATAGAATTCCTCCGTTATCCCTCGACTCTATGTATCGCTTGTTCCGAAAAAGACATGCATATCTTATCCATCTCTTCAATTTACTTGGGTTCTACTCTATGTTCAACGATGACAAATGAATTGTCATGTATATATATTGAAGAGGTTTGATCTCGTATTTCGGTGTAGAGCGTCAGATGGAGGAAAAAAAATATGTGGAGGAGATATCACTTAAAATTCTCGAAGAACATGCTTGCAAGGAAGACAAAAGATCAGGGAGCCTAAGATGGTAATCTCATGAAAAATCTTCTGATACTTAAATCAACGACGAGCAGAAGGAGATGAGGGGTTTGAGGATACGGGATCTCTCTTCACCAATCAAGAATTAGAGGTATGTCATATCTGATGTTCTTCACGGAGGGAAATTTTGAGAATAAATAATCACAAACTCTTGATGCGGCTCCGCATATGATGGTAAAAGGGGGGATGCATTCCCTGGGTACAGACTCTTACCGGGGTAGGACTCTTACCCTTATTTTAATCCCTCCGTGTCCTTCAGTCAACTCTATTGCGGGGAGTTCGTTGACAGTTAAATCGGATAGGAGCCCGGTCAGAGCAGGTTTCCCTCGGAGTTAAGAGAGGGGATCCTATATGTGGGGTTGCCCACCTCTGGATAAGGATCAGCCCCATCCGGGATCATAATTCCTAGACAATCTTCCTATCCTAGCGCTCTTTCGAAAGAAATTTCCTCGGTAGCTTTCCAGTCGCTCGGGACCATCAATTGGTGAGGTCTTCCCGAGCTTGGGGAGTCCCTATAGTGTGGACGTCCATTCGGACTAGACAACGCTTCTTGAACCCTCTTATATGGACTTCCATCAGGTGGGCCTTAGATATTTTCATGGACTATCACTTATCGGGCCAGACGAGTTTATGGGCCCATGGATTAAAAGGATTAATGAGTTGCAATTTTCTCTCTCTCCACATATATATATATATATATATATATATATATATATATATATATATATAGAGAGAGAGAGAGAGAGAGAGAGAGAGAGAGAGAGAGAGTTTTTTTCAAGTTCAATTCTTATTCTTATTTTTTAAAAAATAATATTTTTATTATCTTTGAAAATCATCTATATATATGGCCGTAGGCTAATTTGTTTCCGCTCTTCTCAATTTTTTCTAGAAAAGGAAGGATAATTGGCTTTTTAAGGTCAAAGAAGGGGTGATACTTGACGAAGTAACCAATATGCGTACTTGCACACATTAATTAGTAGAGGTAAGCCAATGACATTAAGAGAAAAATAGTTTTGCAACGCTAGTTTTATAACATATTTTAAAATTCAAGCCTAGCCCCCCTCTTGCTTACAACAACTAAGGCATCCACTTAATAAATTTCAGTATCATTTTTATTTTAAAATTCAATACCTAGTTTACTTATCAAAATATAACTATCATATTACATGATGATTGGTACGTCTCACTTATGCGAGCGAACCCAACTTTGCTCTCGATGAATGCCAAAGTTGATTTTACTAAGGTCACCTTTGGGAATATTTTAACCTCTGGAATTTTGAGAAATACTGTCACTGTACATATCATCGTAACAGTACGATAGATTAAAATAAAATAAAATTACATTCGGATGAATTTAACGTCAATTTGACATTGTGAGAGGGGGAGTTTAAAAACCCAACTAATTACGAGTTTATCCATCTTTGTTTCGTTAATGTAAATAGTAACTTAATTATGTAAAATCTTTTGTCATTTTAATTTTCAATTAATAGTATTGATGATACTTTCTATTAAAAATTTATTATTTTGATGACATATTAATTTTATAAAATCTATTAAGAATATTTAAAAATTAAAAAAAATAAATTTTAAATGAACGTGACATGTGTAGATAGTAACATACTTACTTAAAGATTTTTTGTCATTTTTATATTTAATTAATAGTATTAATAATATTTTTTTATTTTTGTGATGTACTTATTTTATAAAATTTAATAAAAATATTTAAAAATAAGAATATATAAATAGATTTAAATTAAATAGTGACGAGATATGTGATATTTTCTGATTCGTTGAGTCAATTAGATTCAATGAAATTTTGAAAATAACAAAGGTCATAATCAATTTTTTATAAAATTATTTTTATACTAATTATTATTATTAAAATTATATATTTTAATAAAATATAAAAATATATATTTAAAAAATATCACTCTCTCTCTCTCTCTCCTCACCTGGAATTCAGAACGATAAAATTACCTCAAACTTTGGTTAAATGATCGGTGGGGGGTTTAGATGATAGTTTGAAAGGGTGGCAGGTAGAGAGAGAGAGAGAGAGAGAGAGAGAGAGAGAGAGAGAGAGAGAGAGAGAGAGAGAGAGAGAGAGAGAGAGAGAGAGAGAGAGAGAGAGAGAGAGAGAGGATGAGATTAGCGGGTTAAACTAGATGGTTGGTCATGGGCATTAAATGATAGATAGACATCTAAATCCTCCTGGGATGAGATTTTTAGTGTCCACTAACTATAGGCGTTTGTCTCTCTCAATTGAAAAATTCAATTAGACTCGAGATGTTAGAATCCTCAAAATCCCATCCCACGTGGGCCTCCAAACCCCAACCTACATTGACGTAAATTTTAATTATTTGTAGGGTTTTTTATATATACCCCTATTTAATTATTAATTGAATGAAAGTCTATCCTTACCCTTCATATGTGTGTTATGTCACTCAAAACCTTACTATCACCTTCCATTAGTAAGTCATTAAAAAATCAATGTTAAACACAATTAGTGATTAACCAGAGTTAAATAGTTCCTAAAATGCTCATAGTTTGCGTGTGTGTGTGTATACGAGAGAGAGAGAGAGAGAGAGAGAGAGAGAGAGAGAGAGAGAGAGAGAGAGAGAGAGGACTTGTCGGGAGGCTTCTATCTTTGACACCACAAGTGGACAACGCGAGAGGGATTAAAGGAGAGGGAAGGGTATACGAGCAAACGTAAATACGTTGAATATTTTTTTTAATAAATTCACTTTTAATAGACGTATATATAAAAACTTATTTTTATTTAAAAATGACGATATTATTAAGATTACCTCATTATTTTCATCGTCAACTGATTTAATTGGTTTGTGAGGTTGATCCATTCACAAGATAGATCAATTGATTTACTTTGTGATGAGCCAATCTATTTATACTGGATCGCATTGACTGATTGTCAATAAAATTAAGATGTCAATAACCTTTTGAAGATGCAATCTGATTCCCTCTTCATATGACTGATAGACGTTAAAATTAGTCAGCACCATAGAGCATGGTGCCCCGGGGAAGCGGTCTTGGGTTGTAGTCCTGCAACCCCCGGGGTAGAGGTTGCACCTCTCTCGTATTTTTCGGGTCCTCCAGTGGGGTGGTCCGACTGTTTGTTCCACCATGTCACGTAGTCACCTGTTAACGGGGTGGTGCACTCGTACGTGTCTCCCAACGCTTCTAATACGGTGTTTGGGAGCACTTTTAAAAAAAAAAATTTTTTATCTAAAAAATTGTGATGTGTCAATTTTTAATTTAAATTTTAAAATTGATAAAAGTTAACTGTTTCTGTTTGACATCATTGATATAATTTTTAAAAATTTTGTAATTATGTTTGGTGTTAATCCACATGTGGTCTCACGGGAGAGAGAGGGAGAGAGAGAGAGAGATGCAGGGGGGAGCCGGAGGAGGGGGAGGGGGCTGCACAGTGGGGATGCGCAGGGGGAGGGGGAACCGGAGGGAGGGGGAGGGGGGTGTGCAGGGGGGGCTGCGGGAGCCAGAGGGGGGGAACCGGAGGGAGGGGGAGGGGCTGCGCAGGGGGGGGGGGCTGCGGGAGCCAGAGGGGGGGAACCAGAGGGGAGGGGGGGTGCGCAGGGGGGCGGGGGGGCTGTGGGAGCCAGAGGGGGGGAACCGGAGGGAGGGGGAGGAGGGAGGGGGGTGCGCAGGGGGGGGGGGGCTGCGGGAGCCAGAGGGGGAGAACCGGAGGGAGGGGGATGCGCGGGGGGGGGGGGGTGCGCAGGGGGAGGGGGAATCGGAGGGAGGGGGAGGGGGCTGTGGGAGCCGGAGGGGGATGCGCAAGGGGGGCGGGGGCTGCGGGAGCCGGAGGGGGGGAACCGGAGGGAGGGGGAGGGGGCTGCGCAGGGGGGAGGGACAGTCTGCGGGAGGGAGAGGGAGGGGGAGACGCGGGGGAGGGGAGGGGGTCGCGAGTGAGAGAGAGCGAGGCGTTGTGAGTGTTTTTTTTAAAAAAAATTAGTCTAGTGTTATTTTTTTTTGAGGAAGATTTATACGGGAGTAGATTTTCTCCCTAAAAATTAGGAGAGGTAAACCAAACATGGTTATAAGATCTCTTGCTCTTTTTTTTTAAAATTGAGAGAAAAAATAGGTAAAAAAAGTAACCAAGCACCCTATAAGGAATTGATTCTCACATTCCTTGAGACGTGTTTTTCGAAACATCAATTTATTATCTCGTCTGTCTCTCGTTTCTATCTCTTATCCTTTTGAATAAAAAAATATTACATTTAAAAATCAAGTTAAAAATTAAGAAACAAATCTGACAAACGTTTGAATTCTAGTGAACTATTGTACGTGTAGATTAGGGCCGTCGATGAATTAGGTCGGTCAGATAGATCTATAGATTTAATTATTAAACCCTTTTTGACCCGTGAATTCTTAATCGGGTTTCAAAGTTTGGCCCGATTAGATCTATGACTCGAGTTTGGACTTTTAATTCGACATGCGAGCAGATATGACCTGACCTTTTTTCTCTATCTTAAAATTTTAATTTAATTCATTAAAATTTTAAAAATCTTATTTTATTCAACTTTAAAATTAACAATTTTTTTTAAAAAGTTAATATCTATAATTCATTACCTTAATGATATTATAAATTATATTATTATTTATTTAATTTATCAGATTCGAATCGAAATTAAACTTGTGACGAAATTGAGTCTAACTTTTAGATGACTAGGACTTAAACTTAGACCGAACTTTAAATCGATTAGTTGAGTTTGAGTAGAGAGAATCAAAATTAGACTCAAACTCTACCCATCGACAGCCTTTTAAGTGTAGATGGACCGTGAATCTACATTGCTCCTCAATTTTATTGTCTCTCTCTGCCCCCAAATAAACGCAAGTCATTTGGCCATTTTTTCTTGACAAAAACAGAAAAACAAACTTAGGGTACGGTACGGTGGATGCTATTCAGATCTGGTGTGACGTCCCTTCAGAATTTTGTCATTGGATAGTCATCGCTGCAATTCCCATATTCCAGTACATAAAATTAAAAAAAGAAAGAAAACAGAGAAAAGACAGCATGACCACCCGCGCGGGTACGTTTTCTGTTGACCCGTATATCAATCGCATTGAAACGGGGTGTCCCCTCACACGACTGCAGCTGTACAAAATTCCCAGAGGTTGATTTCTTCAGTTGGATTTCTTTTAAGATTAACCACTGTAATGTTTCACACTTGAGAATTAACTCTTTGAATCTTTTACTATTGTGCTGTTACTTTCCAGAATTCCAACTAATAATTTGCTGGTTGACTCCACCCCTTTCTATTGGAGAGTGTGTGATTTTGGATCTTCTAATAATATGAACCATACGATTAAAAGATCAAAAATGTGGCCTAATAAACAAAAAATAACTAAAAGATGCTTTTGAGTTTTATTTGTCATGATTAAAAAAAACTGAAATAAAAACATGACTATTTAATAAACAGATTTAATAAGACCATAATTAAGTTTATGCCGGTGAAAAGGTAAAGCTGTTGATCACCTGATGCTAGTAATGGAGGAATGAACTCCTAATGCTTTCCTTCTTTATTTCTTTTTTTTGTTGTAAAGAGTGTTTTCATTCAAAAACACTTAACAGTGGCTGTTTGGTAAATGACGAGGTTAAGGCGAATACTCCGAAGTTATGCACAAGAGAACCGACGAGGATGTGTCGTCAAAAGACTCAAAACCGACGGAACTCACGAATGCCCATCGATCTATTCGTTTTTACCAAACCAGCTCGCAGCGTTTCACACAAAACAAAACCACTGTTGTGTCGGTAACGTCACGTTCGACGTACATAAGATTGTATGCCCATCCGGGTGAGTGCATCTGCAGAATGCCAGAATCATGACGTTGTAAATACAAGTTGGGCATCTTTACAATTAAGCTTCGTATAAGTGTATCTTTGCATAAGAAGTCAGGAAGGGAAGGATGTCCCTCGCATTAACCCCGGACTGCTATAAAAGAAATAATAATTCACGGTACAGGGCATTGTCCTCCTGCACTTTCGCCACTACTCACTCTCTCTCTCTCTCTCTGTGCGTGGTTGTGGGTGGCAACTCACCGTTACCATGCGCTCTTCATCGCCTGTTTGCTCATAAAAGCACATGAAATCCTCCCGGCCGAAGAAGGGAAAGAGGAACAGGGCAAAGCAGCCAAAAGCAGCGGAAACAGCGCTCTCTGGACTCTGGAGCATAGCGAGTAAATACTGAGCTAGAGAGAGAGAGAGAGAGCGCTTGTGTGTGCGGATACACGTATTCCTTTCTTTCTTTTTGCATGTTTCCTTTGTTTCTATCTGGGCAGTGACCGCTGCAGGGTGCAGATTCCCCCCCTCTTTTCCCCTTTCCCTCCTGCACCCTCTCTCTCTCTCTCTCTCTCTCGCTTTTGCCCTTTGGAAAAACAGGGCACCGGTGGCGCACCCCACTCTCTCCACTATTACCTTCTTGCACAAAAATAAAGGGGGGGGGGTTTAAAGGTTGATGAGAAAAAGGAGCTGTCTTTTTGACGGGTTTTAGGGAAATGCGGGTGTGGTGCGTCTGATTCGGGCGATGTTAGGCTCCACTGCGATGCAGAAATGGGGTTTTTATTCCCAAGTGGATGTGGGTTTGGGATATCGGGAGCTGGGTTTCCTTCTTGTTCTTGGAAAAGGGGTTCTTTTTAAGGTCTTCATCGTTGTCTTCCTACAGTCCCCAGTGCCCACCGTGCCGTTGTGGAAAACGGGGCTTCTTTGAGAAGGCGGTCTTATTGCTTCTGCTGTTCTGCGGATACTCGGATTTGATCGAGGAAGAGGCCTTTGGGTTTGCGTTTGATCTAATTTGGGCCTTGGACCAAGAAATGGCTGCCTGCCTGGTGAAGTGTGTTAAACCCTAGAGAAGTTCTCGGGGTTTCCCGGAGTACTCCTCATCTACGGGAAGAACAAAGGAGGGGAAAAGATTGCATCTTTTCGATGTGCGTTCTGGAGAAGATTCAGGTAGTCGAGTATCTGGTTGTAATTTTTCAGATTTTCTCTGTGAAGTCTGAAATTCCAGCGGAAGTGGATGATTTCAATGGTGGTGGCTGTCTGAGGTGGGTCTTGCTTGGAACAGAAGCTAGGGAATCACACAATGGGCTGTTCTTCCTCCAAGGCTGAGAAGAATGAAGCCCTGGCCCTATGCAGACTGCGCATGCGTTTCATCAAGGAGGCCGTCGATGCGAGGTTTGCCCTATCGGCTGCCCATCTGGCCTACATGCAATCCCTCCGCAGCGTCGGGATAGCTCTGAGGCGTTTCGCGGAGGCGGAGGTTTCTGTGGAGTCATCACTGTCTACTTCTGAGCCAGACAAGTCTCCGTCCCATTCATCTTATGCTTCCCCTTCCCCTTCCCGCTTGGTCGAGAGTGGGAGTTCGCCGTTGCAAAATGGTAGTCCACTCTCCCCACCCCTGCACAAGATCAGCTACATGAGAGCAACCGGTAGTGCAGCTGTTGCAGTCAGGATAAATTCTTGCACAGATCATGTGGTTGAGGAGGAGGAGTCCCTTAGCTTCCCCCCTCCTCCTCCACCGCTGCCGCGGACTGCATCTTGGGACTTCTTTGATCCTATTGATTCGATTGAAAATGTTGGCGGTGTCCAAAATGGTCAGCAATTTTACAGCCCAACCATGTCTACCTCAGTGGGTTTCAGACCATTCAAGGAAGATGAAGTTGTTCCCCTTGACGATGATGAAGCTCAATGGGGCAAAGACGGCTCAAAGGGAAAGAAAGAAGGTACAGAGTTTTCGTTCCAACAAGATAAAAACAAGTGGAGTTCGGGTTTGTTTGTCTCCCATTCTGACAAATGTGTAACCTTGGAGAAATCCCCAGATGTAAAGCAAGTACAAGACAGTGAGGAAAATGGGCCGAAGTTTGAGCATGGTAATTTGAAAGGTTCAGCTCAAAATTTGGATGGTATCATCTCACCCGAGCTATGCCATTTAGAGAAGGGGAATGCAGATCAGGGGAAAGAACACTGCTCAGGAAGAGAGGATGCTTCTGAGTTCATCACCCACAGGGCAAAAGATTTCCTTTCCAGTGTTAAAGATATAGAATATCGTTTTGTTAAGGCTGCAGAATATGGCAGTGAAGTCTCTAGGATGCTAGAGGCTAACAAGGTTCGGCTTAGCAGTTGTTCCCAGAAAAAAGGTATGATAAAATTTAATTTTCTGACTGATTATTTTTGCTAGCGCTTTATATTGCATGGTTTGAACTAATTATGTTTATTGGTCCCACAGGAAGTCCAACCCCTTCAATATTTCTATCAATCCTACATATAGCTTGTGGTAAAAAGGGTACTGTCGCGGGCAATGGTAGGTTCATTTCAAGAACATCTGCTGCTTCTCTTGAAAATTTAAAAATCTATGCAAGTACCTTTTTATATGATAAATGCATATCACCCAAGCAGTATTTTAACTGCATTTTTGTCCTGCTAAATTTTATGTCAGAGCATCTAATTATTCATTAAAATTTTGTAGAACCTGCTCAGCACGTGACAAAGGTTATTACGTGGAACCGTTCAACATCATCTTTGTCATCATCATCTAAGAATCCCCTGGCAGGAGCAACAAAAGATGATGTGTGTGACAGTGGTAGTGATTTTATTGATGAGTTTTGCATGATATCCGGGAGCCATTCTTCTACTTTGGACAGACTGTATGCTTGGGAGAGGAAACTTTATGATGAAGTCAAGGTATTTTATTTTCAGCCATTGCACATTTTCAGTATTCCAATGTTTGTGATTGGTGGACTACAACACACACATCAAACTATGTCAAATCGTCTGTCTGGACTATGATTACATATTGCCATATGCAGATTTTCTTGAAAGTAGTTTTAATTTAATTTTTTTTTGAATGTGGTGTTTTTATTGCTATATGCCGATTAGAAACATTAATTCTGAAAGTTTTGCTGATTTTTGAGCTTTCTAGAGTAATCAGTCTGAAAAGACAGGTTTAATTTTATATTTGGCATGTCATTGTTTTCAAGAAGTGGTGAACATGCACTGGAACTGGTACAGGCAGGCCATTATTTGAGAGATATCACAAAGAAAGGAAAAGGAAACTGTCGCCAAAAGATGCTCATCTGCAAACAAAACTGACAAAATATACAAGTATGCATCAGAATGTGATTTCCATACACATGCAGTCCATATACAAATGGCTCCATTCCAAAATAAATGTAGTCTCTTATAATTCAATCGCATAGCATGGGCAGCATCATTCCATTCACGACATCCTGTTGGACGTGCAAGTTAGTAGCTAATCAAATACATCAGCCCGAAACTTTTACTTAATCTGATGGTTTTCTTTTATAGGAAGATGTGCCCTTGGACCCAATTAGATTAAGCAGAAGTTGAGGAAAACACAATCATCAAAATTGAAAGAAATAATGTGCATATATATATATATGTATATATATGGGAAGTGATCACATGGCACCGGCACTAGTGATGCCGCAATGATCACTTCCCATGTTTGCAGCTATTTTTTTTGAATTTTTAGGTGGGGCCCAAGGTCCCCTACCTTGGAGTGGGGCTCAAGCCCCCTATCTTACTTGGGACCCACGACAAGAAAAAAAGTGTGAATAGTGACTTGGGGCCCAAATCACTAGTCACATCTCTTTTTATTTATTTTTGCTTTCGAAGGCAGATTTTTGGTGGCATGGGCTCCACTCTAAGATAGGGGACCTTGGGCCCCACCTTAATTTTTTTTTCAAAAAAATAAAAAAATGACTGCAAATATGGGAAGTGATCATTGGCGGCATCACCTAGTGCTGGCACCATGTGATCACTTCCCTTTATATATATATATTATATGTTATATATATTATATATATTATATATATTTATATATATATCAATGTAGTAAGAGGCGTGAGGCAACTGAGGTGACCAGGGGGTCGCCTCACGCCTCAAATGCCAAGGTGATGGTTGAGGCGTTTGAAGTGTTCGAGATGAAATTATATATATATATATATATTTTAAAAATTAAATTAAATGTCTAAATATCACAAAAATATATATTTTTGAAAAGTAAATATCAAAAAAATGCATATATAAAGTCAATCAATTTTCTCAATTCATTCATTCCTAAACAAGAATAATACTCATTGTCATACACACAAATACACTAAACAAGAATAGCATGTGCAATATTATAACAAAACTAAAACAAATAAATAAACAACCAAACAAGTCAATTACATAATCCCATAACACAAAGTGTTTCAAATCGTCGGTCGATAATCATAGTCATAAAATCTCTCTCAACTCTCAAGTCGCCTCATCACTCATAAAAAAGAAGTCCCTATCACTTGGAAGCTCATTCTCCGATTGTGTCTCCCCGAAGTCAACATCATCATCTATGAAGTGAGATGCGGCAATATTTTTTTCCTTTCCTAGGCGACGCTTTATGGTTTCCACCCTTGTGGTTGGTCCTTCATCTTCATTAACACCGGCACCAATTTCAACATCTAGTCACGTGAGATCCTCCCCTTCATCCACAAAATTTTTCTTTTCTAGATTATGAGCTATCCACTCATTATAATCATCAATGTCATCCAAAGAAATAGGATCATTGTCACTTTGCTGAACACGCAAATGACGAGCATGGAGGCCATAATTGTCAAGGCGATAAGGCGACCAAGGCAAGTTTGGGGTCCTCGAGCGTTTAAGTACTTAGGTGCCTGCCTAAGTGGCGCTTAGGCATCAAGTTCATAAAAAATGTTGATCATTAATATATATATATATATATATATATATATATATATATACAAATTTTTATATAAATTAAACATGATCATTAAAAAATGCGAAACAACACCAGCATGGATATAAAAATAAAAACTAATAGAAATGACATTGCAATAAAATATCCAAATTAATTTTGAAATAAAATTAACAATACAAATTAGATTTTTAGAATGAAAAAAATACTAACATGATGTTTTGCCAATTTCTTCCAAAAATCTGCAAATCATACTTGGACAACATATAATATAAAGCATACGACAAAAGAAAAAGACATCATCAATTATCACATACATAATACAACTTGGTGTTGAATTAGAATCTTTCATGATGACTGCTGTAAAACAAATTCAGAACATACTAAAATCAAATTAAAAGGCATACAGGTTACAGAGATAGAGGGAGCAAAGAGAGGGTGGTAGGAGAGAGAGAGATAGAGAGTCGGCTCTCTGTCTCACTCTGAGACAGAGAGTTGACTCGTTGTCTTAGACAAAGAGAGATTGAGAGAGAAGGGGGGAGAAGAGAGAGAGGGGCAGAGGAGAGAGAGAGATAGAATGGGACTGGGGAGAGAGAAGAGAGAGAGAGAGTCGGCTCT
Source organism: Amorphophallus konjac (assembly GCA_022559845.1). Classification (NCBI taxonomy): domain Eukaryota; kingdom Viridiplantae; phylum Streptophyta; class Magnoliopsida; order Alismatales; family Araceae; genus Amorphophallus; species Amorphophallus konjac. The sequence goes on from JAHNEJ010003519.1 coordinate 58,907, forward strand.
GTTGACTTTCTCACTGTTGGCTATCTGTCTTAGACATAGAGAGAGACAAAAGGGGGCGGGGGCGGGGGGAGAGATTGAGAGAGAGGGATAGAAGGGGACGGGAGAGTGAAGAATTGTATGAGAGAGAGAGAGAGAGAGAGAAGGGGATAGGGGAGAGTGAAGAATTGTCTGAGAGAGAGAGAGATGGCTTTGAGAGACTCGGAGAGAGAGAGAGAGAGAAGGGGACAGGGGAATTCTATCTCATTGTGAGGCAGACAGAGAGAAAGAGAGGCTAAGAGAGAGATAGAAGGGGGGGAGAGAGAGATGGAAGGGGACAGGGGTGAGAGAACAAAGAGACAGATAGAGAGGGGTGTCGGAGAGAGAAAGAGAGGGAGAGAGGGGAACCTCCGAACAATTGGCGGCGGGTCGACGACGGAGGATGACGATGCGGTTACGGACGCCCATGCCGGCGGCTGTAGACGGCGGCAACAGGAGGACGGCTGGCGATGCGGCTTGCAAACCCTAGAGGCTAGTAGTTGGTTCGGGGGGGGGGGGTCGAACAGGGGGAGGGGGAAGGGCATCGGGGCCCAACAGGGTCGAGCATGCTTTTTCATAGCCGGATCCAGTTTGGGGCTGCGCTCGGGTGAGCGGACCCAGGCGGGGAAGGCACCTGATTTGGGCCACCTTGGCCGCTTAAGTAGCGCCTTAGGGCACCTTTTTATGGCCCAATAAGGCGTGGGCTCGCCTTGGGGCTAGCCTAGCGCCTTCCTGTCTAGGCGGACGCCTTGACAACTATGATGGAGGCGTTGATTATATTGCACAAAAACGAGATCATTCGGCCTCTTTTGCTCCAACTTATTATTTTTCTTTGTGTGAACCTACAAATATGTTATTTGCAATCAATTAAACAAAAAAAATACTATGAGTAAGGGAGCATCTTTATGGAATTATAGATTTGACCTGCTCAAATGTACTCCAATTGCGTTCACAACTAAATGCACTACATGTCAAACTTAAGATCCGAATCGCCATCTTTTGAAGGTGAGGTGTGTTAGTATCAAAGTTCAACCACCAAGTAGCTACACATTATAAACAAATCACAATTCACAATAATTCTTACTCCATGAATAAAAAAAAATAGACAGGAAAGTTAATACATACCCAGAACCATAGTAGTGCGTTGCCTAATGGCCATGTCTTTCTCGAATAACCCATGAGCAAATTGATCAGATGCAAGCTTCTTGAAAAGTGCATCTTGGACAGAGACATATGGAGCTAACTTTTCAATGCAATCATATAGCCCTTGCTTGAGTGATTGATCATACTTAATTCTTGGATTAGAGAAATAAAGAGTTGATTGAGATAAAGACCATATGCATGTAAAGGACGGTGCAATTGAAAGTCCCACCGTCTATCAATCATCTCTCAAGCTGGGCCATATTTATCAAGCTTTTCATTCAATGCACTTTTGATACTCTCCTTTGCACGATCCATGGTTTCATAAATATAACCCATAGGTGACTTTTCTCCATCAATTAGCCGTAGAACCATAACAAGGGGCTTAAAAATTTGTAATGAATATGTAACACCATTTCAAAAAGAAGTCTTCAAGATTATCCCCTCAACTTTCTTCCCTTCATTTTTCTTGGCCCACCGATTGTTACTAGCAAGCCAATCAGCAGATGCGAACATCCTTCTCAAGTTATTTTTGCAATCAAGCAGACTCTACAAATTTAAATAATTGGGGGTAAAATAATTGACAGTTATACGTGCAAGATTCTTGTCATTTGTGTACTTTCTCATCATGACAAGAATCCTTGTGTGCCCACAATTGAATGTAATCACCATTTTGGCCTTACGAATGGTTTCTTTCATTGGAGACAATTTGGAAATGTACTCCAACATCAAGTCTAAACAATGGGTAGCACATGGTGTCGAAAATAAATGAGGATGGGCTGCCATCAACATTCTCCCGGTTGCCACATAACTAGACTCGATATCAGTCACAATTTGGGTGACATACTTGGCACCAACCTCTTTAATAACTTTGTCTAATAACTTTGCCAACAATTTGGCATCTTTCATATGTGAAGAAGCATCAACTGATATAAAGAATACAGTCCCATCTAGAGAGAGAGAGAGTGACACAGAGAGACAGAAAGCAGATTGAGGATGGGCATTCATTGATTTCAAGAAAAAAATCTCACCTGGAGAGTTCACAAGAAAGTTGGCGATTGTTCGCCCCTTTACATCTGCCTATGCATCGGACATGATGTTATAACCATATCTCACCCAATTCTCTTTTTGGACATCCACCAACTCTTGAGTTGTTTTTATCTCTTCATGCAAAATGGTCTCACGAATCTCATAGCTAGGCCCCTTAAATCACGGATCGTATTGTCCTACGACTTTCGACGTGGTTTGAAAGCTAGGTAGGCGCACGGTATTGAATGGGATGCCAGCTTAATAAAACCATCTACCTACGTATTAGGGGACCCTTTCACGATGCTCTTTTTCCCATTTTTTTATCTTACAGTCTTAGCTTGTTCTAGATCAGGAGTGCAGAACTTGTCTATATGACCCTTCATTTGTGGTGGCTTTGCAAGAATGTCATCAAGTACATTAACTTGAGAGACCTCCACCAATTGAGATGAATCCTTCAACAAGTCATCTTTACCTTCAGCCTCCCTCACCATTCGCAACTTCTCACTTCTATCTTGCTTGGTCTTTTGCATATATTCCCTGATTTCTAACTTCACCTCCATGGGAACCTTGTGGCATGCTGTCACATTTGTATCGATGCCGGCTAAATCATGTTTCAATCGGTAAATCCCCCCCTTAGACACTTACAAAAGTTACATGACAATTCATCTCTATTGTGGGTATTGACAGAAGTTTCATATTTCCACCCAATGTCTTTTGATTTGCCCTTTTCGGCATTGGGCCCTTGAGTCTTTGCATTTGAAGATGCACCATCGGAAATGGAAATAGATGTGGGTGGTGTAGGTGTAGACATCCTAAAAAATTCAAGCAATAAATTTAAATAAAATTAACAACAAATTTGAATAAGATTAACAACAAATTTAAATAAAACTAACAAGTTTAAATAAGATTAACTACAAATTTATATTTTTCTGATTGTTTAAGCTCTTTGTTGCACGAAATTCTCCAAACATAACCGAGATTGTTGCCGTCGCCGATTGCCCTGCAGTGCTACAGACAGAGAGAGAGAGAGAGTGAGGCAATTTGTAAGAGTCAAAGATAGAGAGAGAGGGTGAGAGAGAGAGTGAGCGAGTGTGAGAGAGAGTGAGATAGACAGTGGGAGAGTGGGGATCGGCCCCTCTATCTGAGCATGCGTGCAGACCTAGAGTGAGAGAGGGGGGTTCAACCCCTGTTTGTGAGAGAGAGTGAGAGAGTGAGAGCGACAGTGGGAGAGGGCAGGGCCGACTGCCGATCCCCTGTGTGTGTGCATGAGTGAGAGTGTGTGTGTGAGAGAGAGAGACAGAGTGGGAGAGGGGTTCGGCTCTTGAGAGAGAGAGAGAGTGAGTGAGTGAGACAGACTAGGAGAGTGAGCCCGTGTGTGCTGTGTGTGCGTGAGAGAGAGAGAGAGAGAGAGAGGGGCTGAGCCCCTCTCTACGTGTCAGCATGTGTGTGAGAGAGAGAGCGAGTGAGAGAGGGGCAGCCGGGTTGGGCTGTGTGCGTGTGTGTCTCTGTGTGTGAGAGATATAGAGAGAGGGAGAAGGAGACATAGAGGGTGCGTACGAGAGAGAGGGGGAGAGCTATCTAGGCCTGCCGCCTGTGAGAGAGAGGGGGAGACGTCGTCGTCCGCTCAGGGCCACTGCTCGACGGTCGTTGCTCGCTGGGGGCTGCTCTTCGGACGCCGATCGCCATAAGGGGGGACGCGAGAGGGGGTGGAAGTAGAGGGTTAGGGTTTCGCCATGGGGGAGGAAGGGAGGAAATGATCGGGGATCGAAACCCTCCGGATCAAGGCATTTACATAGCCCAGATCCGCCTAAATGGGGTTAGCGGGTCTTGGACGGATCGCTGAAGGCCGATACACAGATCCGGAATGGCAAAACGGGCTGGCAGGAATGCACTGAGGCGGGTGGCGGCCCAAGTGCGTCGAGGCGGGTGAGGTAGGCGAGACGACCGTGAGGCGATCACTGAGGCGACCTGGCTGCGGCGAGGCTAGCTGCCAATGCCTCGCCTTCCCAGCGCCTGGGTGCACTTTTGATAACACACACACATACCTCAGAAATCTCAGCATGAATCATCATTGGATGAATTTCCCAAATAAAGGCGATCCCTTCTACACTGTGACACTTTTTTGGTAACCTAATGAGCATTTAGGAGTCTTTTCTTGGGGGACGCATTATATGGTATTCTAAACAGGAAATGTTTCATACTAATGCAATACAAATATTATCAAAAAGGCACAAGCACACAAAACCGGAAATATTACTAGCAATTTCTGCAGACTACAAGTAAATGTTCATGGATTTTGTGGGGCATTCAAATTGTTAGCATAGCTCCTGTGTTATCCATGATATGATGCAGTAACTCAGGCGTAGTCTGGGGATGACAAGATCGTCCTTTGTTTGCACAACTTGCCGAAACAATCAACAAAAACTATTCTGAAGAAGTATGAAGGTTTCAATTTTATGTTTATATTAGTATTTACCTGATTTGCAGACTATGCTTTTAGGTTAGACATTCGACATGTGACATCCTCAGAGGCATCATGGTAGTGACCCATTTCATGTGATAGTTAGCATGGTAGGAAGCATAACATGATGAGTGACATGATCAGCGTGGTATTTTCAACTGGTGAATCTATTTGGTCATTAACTGACTTCAATTTCATTAACTGACTTCATTCATTTAACTTTGTTCTTAACATTGATTTGTGTATGTAAAAAAGTTAAGGTCTCTCATGTGGATTATATGGCTGTAGACTTGGTCCATAGATCTTCTTTTAGACAATGTGGACTGGGGAAGTATATAGTTGTGATCGCATTTCACAGTTAATGAAATCTAGCTTCACCTAAATCCAAAAGACAGGATCAACGTCATCATCATGACTGTCATCATCATTGCCACCATCATTGCTAGAGCCATAGATCTTGGCTAGTGCTTAACTTGGACTCCCTGCACCAAATCATCTAGGCTTATTTTCGCTATGCTACTGTTGATTGGGTTAACGACTTACGTACATTCTGAATCTTATCGTTTCTCATCCCACTGCACATCCATCTCAACATCCTCATCTCCACTAGACAGTTTCTGCATGTATTCTTTTCTTGGAGTCCAACACTCACTCATATAATATAGCAGCAGGTCTCACTACATTACTATAAAACTTTTCTTTGGTCTTTAAGGGGACCTGTCAGTTACAGAGGACTCCAAATGCACTCCTCAACTTCAACCCAACCTATCTTAATATGCATGACATCCTCTCGGATCTTTCCATTCACTTGATAATAGACTTCAATGTACGAAGTTGCTACTTTAGGAAAATTTTGGTCACAATTCATAACCAATTTCTCTTGGTCTCCCCTCCTATTACTGAAATTACACTCAACATATTCTGACTTAGTTTGACTAATCCTAAAAACTTTAGATTCCAAAGCATCTCTCCGCCGTTCTGACGTATGACTTATCATCCAGAAGACATGATCATTGTATAATATTTTCTTGCTTTATTGATTTTTGATGGTTAATAATTCATTATCTCAGCTATAGTGTTATATTTAATAACATTTAGTATCTGCCTTCTTGACTTTTACAGGGTAGTGAATCAATCAGAAAAGAGTATGATCGAAAGTGTAGCCAGCTCAGGCATGAGTTTGCCAAGGACCTTAATGCTCGAGTGATTGATAAAACCCGAGCTGTTGTAAAGGACCTTCATTCCCGAGTAAGGGTAGCTATTCAAGCTGTTGATTCAATATCAAAGCGGATTGAGAAACTTAGGGATGAAGAATTGCAGCCACAACTCATAGAGCTGATACAAGGGTAAATTGCTATATCTTTTATAATTTTAAGTGTTGTATGTTTTACATATTTTTTTTTAGTTTTTTAGTTCAATCAATTGACCATTGACATCTTAGAAATTCTTGTAATATCTCTGGCTACAGGAATCTTCTTGCAAAAATAATTCTATGGCGAGTTTTTTTTTTTTGAAAATGGGCAGTACCACTATTGTATTAAAAGTAAAAGAGAGATGTATAAGTGTAGTCAAAGTGTTCACAAAAATCCCTATACATCAAAAAAACCTTCCACACCAAGGTGGTGTGACCACACTAACCCCCCAACAAAGCAAAAATGGAGTTGTACGGATTGACATTACCAAGAAGCTCCGCCCACTCTCTCACTTACTCACAAATAAAAGAAACAAGTCTTTCCAAAGCTCTAGCTTCCCCTCGAAAAATTCTGTTGTTCCTCTCTCGCCAAAGTGCCCATAGAGTAGCATGGAGGATAACCCACCAGGTAAGTCTATCTCCTTTAAGGGTCCATCTTATGCCCTAAAGCCCACTCAGCTGTTGCACACTCCTATGCAATCCGATAGTGCCATGCGTCCTAGCGATCTCGCCCCAAACATCTTGTGAGAAAGTGCATCCTGCAAAAAGGTGGTCCAAGGTCTCATCCTCTAGTCCACACATACCACATAAGGTGATGGGAAGATTCAGTAGGAAAGAGGCACGCCTATCACACGTCGGCAACCACCCGTGGGAGATCCTCCAAACCAAACCTTCACCTTCAGAGGGCTCTTTGGAGTCCAAATCTGAGAGGCAAGGGAATGACGCACCTTTCGTCAACGATTTGGGTGTAGGTTGACGTAATGAGAAAGAGCCCTCCTTCTTTCATCTCCACCACCGGTCCACCACTGGTCCTCAATGTCTGGTTGTGGTGCAAAGTCAAGAAGGAAGCAAAGGAGGTTTTGTAGTTGATCTATCTCTTCTGACTTGAGGTTACTTCTGAATGACGGTGTCCAGGTACCTCCTGACAAGTGACAATCAGATGTCTTAGCAATTTAAGCCAAGGTGTTGTTAAAATTGCAAATAGCCTCGGAAGAGATGACTCCAAAGTGAAGTTCCCACACCATCTGTCCTTCTAAAAAAGACATTTCTCATCACTTCCCAGTCAGACTCGAACATTAGCACCAATGGAGTCCCTGCGTGACAAAATGCCCCTTCAAATGGGTGAGATATTATTCTCTGAGGTTGGTGATAGGTGCCAAGCCCTTACTGTACCGTAGTATCTTTGTTTGGTGGCTTATGCTCACTATACATCCTCACTTGCCCTAGCTTCCACAACCACTTGCAGAAAAGAGCCAAATTGAAATCTCTGATATTTTTGATGCCCACACCTCCCATGTCATTGCTTCTGACGACTCCTCAAGATATATCATGCCATCCTCTAATCCTCTCTCCACTACCATGTTAAAAGCAAGGTTCGCTGAATAGGATCAGATCGGCCCGGATCGGCTGATCCGATCGGTTTTTCGGTGAACAGACCCGATCCCTAGCCGGCCGTTCCCGATCCTTCACTGGGATCGGGTGGGATCGGTCCAAGATCGGCCGGATCGGGTGGCATCGGTTGATCACAGCCGATTCCGAGCGATCCCGCCCATGGTCCCCATTTGAAATTCAAAAAAAAAAAAGAATTGGGGTGAAGGCCAACCAAAGGTCTTTTGATCGTTGGGACTTTCAAAACTTTTGATTAATTTGTTGTCCCATAACATTGTTTATCACCCCACCATGGTTCCCCCTCTCTCTGGCACTCTCTCTCTACAAGAACTTTCTCTCTCCTCAGAATTAGGCTTAAGGGATGGGTTTTTTTTCCTATTTTGATTAATTTGTGGTCCCCTAACATTATTTATCACCCCACCATGGTCCCCCGTCTCTCTAGCACTCTCTTTCTCTCTCTACAAGGACTTCCTCTCTCCTCAGAATCGGTTTAAGGGGTGTTTTTTTCTTCTGTTTTGATTAATTTGTGGTCCCCTAATGTTTTAATTGTCTTCCTTGGTTTGTCTTTGCATTGGCCAAATGTATGGCATCTCCTAGTGGGCATATGTCAACTATTTCACATTAAATTTAATATAGAACTACGCGAGAATAGTTTTTCCATTTTTCAGATTTTTTGGAAGTTTTTTTTTGATTTTTTTTGGACATGTCTATCCTTAGCCGAGTTTGCTAGCCTAACTCGATCGGGATCGGTCTGGGATCAGTCGGATCATTCAATCCCACCGATCTAGATCATTTTTGGTCTGGCCGATCCGATCCCCGATTCCGCCTTCCTTGGTTAAAAGAACTTAGTCTGAGTCAATTCAATCTTTTTAGCCATTATCTTCGGATTTTGGTAGATGTATAGAAAGTAGATAAGTAGGCTATCGAGCAATAGACTTATAAAGTACCAATGTCCCCTCGTAGGAGAGAAGTCTCTCCTTCTATCCTGTTAGTCTGGATTCATATCTCTGCACCACTAGCTACAATGCAGGGCCTCTGGAGATAGCTGAAGGCCTAGGCACGAAAGGGGAAAAGCTCCAGTTTGGCACCCCAAAATGAATGCCACTCTGTTAAGAGCTCTATCCTCCATGTTCACACCCACCAGGAGACTCTTATCAAAATTAACTTTGAGGCCATTGACTTCCTCCAACAACTCAAGTATCAACCTAACCACATACAACTGGGGCTCGTCCTCTATTAGAAACAAGATAGTGTGATCTACATAGGGTAGGTGGGTGATAGTGATACCATCTCTCTCTGCCTGAAAACCCCTGACTAACCCTGAAGCTTCTACCCTCATCCACATTATGCTTAATAGTGGAACACATATAAGTCAAATTGACTATTTTCTTATTAGGAAGGTCGATAGAGTTTTATGTAAAGATTGTAAAGTTATTCCTGGAGAGAGTCTAGTCCCTCAACATAGGTTGTTAGTAATGGATGTCATTATTCCTAAATTCAAAAGAAAGATCATTATAAATAATTGTTCTAAGATTAAATGGTGGAATTTAAAAAGTAAAAGTTTAGAAACATTTAAAAATCATCTATTAAAGGAAAATATTTAGAATTTAGATCAAGAAACTACTGTAATGTGGAATAATGTTACAAATTGTATAACGAGTGTAGAAAAACGTTTCTTAGGTAAATCTAAAGGTAAAAAGAATTTAGAAAAAGAGACTTGGTGGTGGAGTGAGCAAATCCAAAATATCATTAGAGTAAAAAATGAGTGCTTTAAAATTTGGCAAACTAACAAAAATAATCAAATCCTAGAAGCTTATAAAATCGTTAAAAAGAGGGGTAAGAAAATAGTTAGCGAAGCTAAATCAAAGGCATTTGAAGATTTATATAATAAATTAGGAATCCGAGAGGGTGAAAAGGACATATTTAAATTTTCTAAATTAAGAGAAAAGAAAATTAGAGATTTAGATCATGTTCGTTGCATTAAAGGTGAACATCAAAGGGTTTTAACTAAGGATCTTGAAATTAAAGAGAGGTGGCATAGTTACTTTCAGAAGTTACTTAATGGAGATTGCGTCAAGGATTTCTCTTTAAAAGGTGTCTACGAGTCAACAATATTTGATAAATATCAATATTTCAGGCATATTAAGATGTCAGAAGTGGAGGATGCTTTAATAAAAATGAAGGTGGATAAGGCCTTAGGACCAGATGGCATACCTATTGAAGTATGGAAAGGCCTAAGAGATATTGATATTCAGTGGCTAATTAAACTTTTCAATAAAATTTTAAAGGAACGGAGAATGCCAGAAGTTTGGAGAAAAAGTATTGTAGTTCCTTTCTATAAAAACAAAGGAGATATTCAAACCTGCAATATTTATCGTGGAATTAAGCTTATGAGTTATACTATGAAACTTTGGGAAAGAGTAATCGAAAAATACCTCCGATATATGACTACTGTATCAGAAAATCAATTTGGTTTTATGCCGAATAGATCTACTACAGAAGGTATTTTCTTACTACGGCAGTTAATGGAGAAGTATAGAGAGATGAGAAAAGATTTGTATATGGTCTTTCTTGATTTGGAGAAGGCGTATGATCGAGTACCGAGAGAATTGATTTGGTGGACATTAAGAAAGAAAGAAGTCTCTCAAGGATATGTTGATTTAGTTAAAGATATGTACGACGATGCTATTACTAGTATTCGAACTATTGCTGGAGAGACTAGTGAATTTTCAGTTTCTATAGGTTTGCATCAAGATTTTGCACTAAGTCTGTATCTCTTTGCCTTAGTTATGGATGAAGTAAGAAAACAATTGCATGAGGATATCCCTTGGTGTATGTTATTTGCAGGTGATATTATCTTAATTGATGAGAGTATTGATGCTTTAAATGTTAAGTTAGAGCATTGGAGACTTGCCTTGGAGTCTAAAGGTTTTAAAATTAATAGGAGCAAATCAGAGTTTATGCATTGTAATTTTAGTAATGGGAGAGTGGTACAGGAAGACATGGTTCTAATTGATGGACATAACATTCCGAAGAGTAGTAGCTTTCAGTACTTACGGTCTATCATACAAGAGAATGGGGAGATTTATGATGACGTTGCACATAGGATTAAGACAGGCTGGTTAAGATGGAGAAGCGCATCAGGAGTCCTTTGTGATCGTTGTATGCTTGTGAAACTCAAAGGGAGATTTTATAGACGGCTGTAAGACCTGTTTTGTTATATGGTAACCAATGTTGGATAGTACGAAAGGAACACATTCACAAAATATGTGTAGCAGAGATGAGGATGCTGAGATGGATGTCTGACAAGACTAAGAAAGACAAGATTAGGAATGAGCACATCCGTAAGGATTTGGAGATAATCACAATTGATAGTAAAATGAGAGAAAATAGACTTAGGTGGTTTGAACATGTGTTTCGTCGCCCTAACTCAGCGTCAGTTAAATGATGTGACTGAATCTTAGTGGAAGCTAGTAAAAGAGATCGGAGAAGGCCTAAAATGAGATGGTGCGATGTTGTTAGGAAGGATATTAGTTTCTTGGGTTTAAATATGAATATAGCACTTGATAGAAATCATTGGTGGAACATGATTCATGTTGCCGACCCCAAATAATTGGGATAAGACTCTGATGATGATGATGATGTGTGTTAACACAAACAAAAGAGGGGACGTGGGGTCTCCTTGTCGGAGGCCTTTACCACTGTAAAAGATGTGGTTTGCTTCCCATTAACCAAGATTGCAAAAGTGGCAGAAGAGATACAGGCCCGTATCCAACCAATCCATCCGTCCGTAAAGCCCATTTTCTCCATCACATCAAATAAATATGATCATTTTACCTTATCATATGTTTTCTCAAAATCTAGCTAAATCTAGCTTCAACATTACTCCTTTCCTCCCCCGAGTCTTCATGACAAAGAGACATTCATGGACCACTACAAAGTTCTCTTGAATGTGTCTGCCCTTGATGAATGTCCCTTGGAAGCCACTAACCATCATGCCAATCACCTTATCAAGTCTTCATGGCAGCAACTTGGTGATAATCTGTTATGTGCCATTTAGGAAGCTTATGGGCTTAAAGTCTCTGAAACATCGAGCCCCTTGTTTTATGGAGATAAGGACTAGGAGGGTATGGTTTATGCCCCTTAGATGAGCCCTCTCCTCTTGGAACTCTCTCATATCAGTCAATAGATCCCCCTTAATAATATCCCAGCACTTGTGGAAAAATGCAAATGGGAATCCATCTGGAGACTTGGCGCCTTATCACTTACAAGAGAGAAGACTATTTTGGTAGATCCCCCCCTCTGCGAAGCTCTAGGAGAGCTTCCCTATTGTCAGATGAGATATTAGAAAGTAAGTCTATGGCAATCATTGGCCTGATGAAATCCTCCTCTGTGTAAAGTCTAGAATAGAACTCCCTCGCCTTCTCCCTAATCTCCTCATCCCTAGAGAAGAGTTGATCTCCTACTTTGATACAAGTGTTGGAGTTAACTCTTCTCCTTCTTGAGACAATGTGCTGGAAATAAGAAGTGTTCATGTCCCTTTCCTTTATCTATTTCTCCCTAAACCTCTACTTTCAGTAGATCTCTTAAGGATTCCCTAAAAGTCAACTTTTAGAGTGTCCCTAAGCCTTATGTCTGTGTCATCTAGTAGCCCTGTCTAAGCAATTTTAATCCCTCAATACTACAACATCCTTTCTTTGGCAGCTCTGCTAGGTAGGGTTTTTTCTGCACCCCAAGTCTTGAGAGCCTTAGCCACCTGTTTCAATTTGCCCACTAGCCTAGCCATAGCAGACGTTTCATTCCTGTGCACATTTCATGCTTGCCCAACAGTCTCTATAAAATTAAAATCTCTGAACTAGAATCTCTCTAGCTTGGAGTTCCTCCTCATCCCTTGTGCGCGGTTGGTCTTCAGCAGGAGTGGTTTGTGATCCGACATTGATCTAGTCAAGGGATACTTGCACATGGGGGTAATGATCCTCCCAATCATCTAACACCAGAAACATGTCTAACCTAGAGCAAGCGGGCTCTGTCCTCATATTAGATCAAGTGAACTTGGCGTTAGCTATTCCAATATCAACTAGTGATGCTTCCTCAATCCTCCATCTCCCTTGAGTTGAAATGGGATCCCCCTTTCCCAGTGCAAAAATAGCGTTGAAATCACCCCCTACACACTGGGGACTGCCTGAGCTAAGATGTTGCCTTCCTAGTTCATCCCACAAAGGTCTCTTCTTCTCTTTGCTTCGGGGGCTATAAACCCCCGTGAAGTCCCAAGAGAAGTCATCCCTTACATTTCAAAAGTGAAGGGAGATGACCCCTCGATTGATCTGTCTATCTTGCTCCACCTCTTCTACCTCGAATTGATTCTAGAGGATCTTTTTTTTTGGAAAGTATGTGGTGCTATTATTGTATTAAAAGAATAAAGGGATATACAAGTATAGCCAAAATGAAACCCCCAAAACATAATACCTTTGCCCTCCCCACAGCAGCGAAGGCTATGCCCTTCGCTAGTTTGGCTCCCCCAATCTCCCTCATAACGTACTCCCCATCCCCTTCACATTTTGTTTCTTGCAGACACAAGATATCAATATTGCATCTCCTCACAAGCTCCTCCACAGCCCTCCTCTTCTCCTCCCACCTATCCCCCTCACATTCCACGAGACAATTCACATAAAGGCGATGGGACGTTCCTCTCCTCTTCTCCCTCTTTCCTCCTATCCCCCCTCTTCTAAGATCCCCCCCCCCCCCACCCCCCGACCTCCCTCGCCAAATTAATATCCCATATCTTCTGGACTTTGGTGAATACCTTTTTCAGATCCTTCTCCACCCCTACAAAGGAGATACCCACCTTGTCTGCAAGCTCCTTCACCTGTACTGCCATCAGCCTCTATCTCCCCCACTAGTTCCTTCATCTCCTCCCTTCCCAAATTCCCCTTACAAGACAGGTCCTCTCCCTCTAACAGCCCTCCTGCCCTCACCTTCCCCCCTTCCAGTGTCTCTGGGATGACCTCCCCTTCCGTTGGCATCTCCTCCCCATTAAACTGGAGATCCTTGTCCCCTACATCGCCTCTTGGGAGGAGCAGAGTCATCTATCTGGCATGTTGTCCGTCCGCTAGCACCTCCTGTTAGGGAAGAGGCTGAAGCCATGTGGGGCTGCAGGCGTTGTTGGCAGTTTCGGCCGAAATCGATACGTTTCGGCCGAAACGTATCGGTTTCGGCCGCCACACCTGATACGAAAACCACACTGATCACTGTAGCTCAACGAAACGGTATAAGTGTATCGGTTTTGGGCGAAACCGATACTGGTTTTACCCGAAACCGTTCGGTTTCGGGCGAAACCCCCGTGAACTTGAGTTCCCCCCCCACCCGATCGTTCTCAGCCGAAACCCACCGGCCTCAGCCGAAACCCTCTCCCCCACTGTGCCTGCGGCCCTGCGCTACTGCCTGCCGCTGCTGCCGGCCCTGCCTGCTGCTGCTGCTACGCGCGCGCGCCTACAAGAGGTGGCCGCTGCGAGCCGCTGCTGCCTGCTGCTGCTGTTGTGCCCGCGAGGTGGCTGGCTGCTGCGACTGCTGCTGGAGGTGGACAGGAGAAGCCAGCTACACGGTGCGGTGGCAGGGAGAGGGAAACGCAGCTAGCCAGCAGAGAAGGGACCAAGATGAGCCAAGAGATCCCGAATTCAGAAGAAAATCAAAGAGGGCCAGAGATACTCATGCGCACCAGAGAAGGGACCCACCTGGGGTTGTTGAGGACACTGAGGAGCAGCATGATTTTCAGCCAGCTAGACACTCCGACTCAGATAGCAGGCCAGTCACTCCTAGAATGGGCAAGGCACCTACATCCTTAAGAAGAAGTACATTAGTGCATCGGCAAACTGAGAGAACAAATGTTGCTGCTCGAGAGGACCCGGCAATTGAGCAGTTGAAGCAGATTTATTTGAGGCACACGCCAAGGGGAACATGATTCATGTCAAGGGTGCAAGAAGAAAGCACACCGGCACAGGAAAAAGCATCCCCAAAGGCCAAAAGGCGACTGGAGACTGCAGGTTTCGTGATCCTTTGATTTTTTGTTTTTGAAAGTAACTTAAATTCTTATTATCAGTTCGAATCAGATTATGTTTTGGTAGGAGATAAATTCTATATTTTCGTATGTGCCAAGTGCTACAGGTGCTACTACTGGCGGTGGGGATGCTGGTGGTCCTTCCTCCTTCCACGCAGACACAGGCAGAGGATACAGTCAGGGTGAGGGAGGACATGAGTCACAGAGTCAATATGGGCATCCATCAAGTTATGGAGGTGGCCAACAGGAGGCAGCGATTTATGGGTCGTGGGTTATGAACCATCATTCAACTTCCATCCGGCCAGTTCCTCTTCTCTTCCTCAAGATTCTATGCTGATACTGGATTCGCTCAAGCCAACCAAACACTCCAAGAGGGATCCAAGAGGGATGCAGGACTTGGCTACCTCATTGTTTGGTTATAGTGAATATAGACCATACATGCAACCTGGTTATGGGTATCCACATCAAGGGCCAGACGATGAGGGAGAAGTTCTTCTAGTAATTATTATCCATATTAGGTAAGAATCAATGAATTTTTGTAACATTTATTTTGTCTAATTTGGTTTATTGTACTGCTTGTATTAATGTACAATGGAACATTACTTTAACTTTCACATGTTCAATGTTTGAAGTTCAATTTTGTAGTTGTCTACTTCAAGATTATTGCACTAACTTATACAATCAAATGCATGTGTAATGATTTTTGTGATTTTAAGTGATTATTTTTATTTTTTATGATTTTTTATCAGATTTTTTAGAATTAATTTGATTTTTTTAACCTTTTATCTGGGTTTCAGCCGAAACCGAAACCGATACCGAGTTGTATCGGTTTCGGACCCGGCCGAAACCGAGTTTGCCATCCTTGCGCAGGGAGAAAGTTGATGCAGAAGCGCAAGCATTTATATTGGCTCCCATGTGCAGCACATTATCTGTACTTGATACTTGAAGACATTGGGAAGAGAAAAAATGTGAAGAAGACAATTGAGATGGCACAGAAAATCACTCGGCACATTTATGGCTGTTGCACCCGAAAATTATCTTGAATCAAATCAATGAATTGTTGTTATGCAACGTTCGACGAGAAGCACGACGTATCGTCGACACCGTCGGACTACGGAGTATCTCCGTAATTCAAGGTCTCTCGACCCGACAATATTATGGTCGACGTCACAGTAAGAAGATTAGCGAGGAAGATTCATGCGTATACCGGTCAGAGTAGCCGAGCAAGTGTATCACACGACACAGACGGGCGCAAAGGTTCCTCCCTATGCGGCGACGAACGGCCAGACAAACAAACAATACTCCTTCCACGGACGGGATGCTGCCACGCGGCGAAGGAGCGATCTCCCAAAGATATATAGCTTCACCCCGGCTTTTCTCCAACCCAGAACGACAAAAAGAGGGTGAAGCGGCGTCTAGAGGAGTCAAAAGGCGTCACAGCATGTCACATGACCCCTCGGGGTCCGAACCACGGAGGAAAGAGGGCCGTGCGGCCCCGGCTGGGACCCAGCGAGGTCATGCGCGCGCCCCGAGGCGCGCGTGACTCCGCTGTGGGGCCCAGCGGGGTCGCGCGCGACCCCGCTGACCCCCCGGCGGGGTCGCGCGACCTCCCGGGGGCGCACGCGACCCCGCCCGGGTCCGCCCTCCCTCCGGGGTCCGGGCTTCCAAGAAAAAATAAATAAATTAAAAAAAAGTTTTTTAACCCCCTCAGCGGGGTCATTCAGCCCTTTTTGGTGGCCAGAGGGGTCAAAATGACTTTTTGCCACCCCACCTTGACAGAATAGGGACAAATTCACTCATGTGACCCCCACGGGCCCTCCCGCCTTCTATAAATAGACCCCCAAGGGTCCAAGTGGAGAGAGCTACAACAAGGAGAGAGGAGATCGACGTATGTACGGAACACTTCTCGCACTCGGAGCATCCGGCGTTTGGAGTTTTGTTCGTTTGTTTCGGCTCGTGTGGGGTAAGTCCCCGGGTCTTGTATTTATGCCCCTACGGGGTATATTTACATTTATGCCCCTCAATGGGCCATGGTTGTAATTCCCCTCAGCGGACCATGTTTGTAAGTCTTTACGTTCCGGGATGACTAAATCACGTATTTCTGTCCTTATATTGGCGGAATTACAAAAGGGTCCTCCCCGGGACCGTAAAAAGACCAAAGTCCTGTAATTTGCAGTCATATCCTGTAACTTTTGTAATTGGGGTTACGCCCCCATCTCCCGCTCTAACGCGGACTTTTGTATAGTCAACAATTCGTCGACGATCCCTGTACTTAATGGAATTATAAAAGCACCCAGCATACACCGGGCATCTCCTTGGGGGAAATTATAAGAAAACCCCCGGCTTTCCAAAAATTGTATTTATACCCCTCCTTCGGCTAAGTTGACAAATGCGCGCCTTCTATGAAGCCCCTTGTCATTCTTTCTGTCCAAGAGTGTTGTCAGCTCATTCCGACACTTGGGTGCCACCTCACCTTGGATCTACCTAGGGTTCGGTAAAATTACCAAAATACCCCTGTGACCTAGAAATGGCCTAGCAGCCCCTAAAACCCTCCAGAAAGAGCCTCAGTGTCTTGGGAAGTCAGGAACCTGGTCATATCTCCGTTCCAGCCCAAAAATTACCAGAGTGCCCCTGGCATGGGAAAATTACCAAAATACCTTTGGGTGATCTAGTCCAGAAATTTCAGCAATACCCCTGAGGTGGTAAATTACCGAAATACCCTTGGGGTCCAGAAAACTTCTCTCCACTTCAAAAATGCCTATGGCTTCCGCATATTTGCATTCCTATTCCTAAATCTTAGGGTTTTGTTCAGGCCTAGCCCTAACTCTATTAACATGTTGGTGGTAAATGAAGTGGTCATGGAGAGTCTCTCGAGTGAGCATGACCTCCATATCAGAACCTAAGTAGAAGACTTTGGGATTTCTTTGACAGTTAAACAAAGGTGTTCGGACGTTAGACCGATGTAAATCAACACTGACTACGGTCAGTGGGGGAGAGGTCCAGCACTCGAATCTAAATCGTCTGATACTATGCGCACCCACGGAATAACCCGCTCTATGCAGAGGAATGTCTCTTTTCAAAAAGAACATTTAGTTTTCCTACGTGAAAATATTCCGTGTCTCACAGACTAACACGCCCGGTGGGACCTTTCCCGCCTTTCTTCTTTCTGTCAAAGAAAGTCTCTAAACCTTTTACAAGGTTCTGATTTCCCTCCTCTTCCTTTTACAGGACGGGAAGAGGAGGGCACATCTCTCTGTTCATTTGAGAGTTCTTTGTGCATCTGCACGCCACTCCTTTCGTGCTATGCACCACCACCACCACCACCAACACCAGCAACAGTGATGGCTTCCGTTACCTACGGCCCCGAGATCGTCGCCAATCACGCCAGGCTCGGATTCCTGGCAACCCCACTGGTCTTCGACGACTTCCCACATGTTGTCGGCTCGCCCTTCTTCTTGGCGTGGTACCGGTGCTGAAGCCAGTTCAGCCATGCCTGCAACAACTGTCGGGGGCGTCAGGCCCTCGGCCCCAACAACTGGCCGAGTTTGCTCGTCAACAAGACAGCTCCCGAGGGTGTCAGCCCCCTCAGTGCTTCAACCGACCGGGTTCGCCCGGTCAAAAAGCCAACAGTCAGGGGTGTAAGGCCCTCGGCTCCATCAACTGGCCGGGTTCATTCGGCCAAGAAGACTACTGGGGTGTCAGGCCCTCGGCTCCATCAAAATGGCCGGGTTCATTCGGCCAGCAAGACTACTGAGGGCGTCAGGCCTTCCGCTTCAGCTGATCGGGTTCGCCTGGTCGAGAAGTAAAAAGTCGGGGGTGTTTTTCCCTAGGCCCCAGCAGCTGAGCGTGTCAGTCCGGTCCACTAGCCGACTATTAAGGGCGTCAAGCCCTCTGCTTCAACCGGCCGGGTTCGCCCAGTCAACAAGCCAGCCGTCGGGGGTGTTAGGCCCTCGGCTTCACCGATCAACAAGCCAGCTTTTGAGGGTGCCAGACCCTCTATTGCAGCAGCCGGCCGGTTTCGTCCGGTCAACTTTTCACAGACCAAGGGTGTCAGGCCCTCTGTCTCAGCAAATGACCGAGTTTTCTCGGTCAACCAGATTACTGTCGGTGTTGCTCCTGCTCAACGGGGGCAACATCGTCGCCGTAACGGCCCCAACTCCAATGCGGCCATCCTCAGAGGTGCTGCCCTTGCTCAACGGGGGCAACGCCGCCGCCGTCAGGATGACGCCATGCCTATGGCGGGCGCCACCACCGCCGCCCCTGCTCAACGAGGGCAGTGCCGTAACCGCAAGGGTGCAAAGCCCGAAGCGGCTGTCTCTCGCTCCGGCAAGACTGTAATCGTCGGAGATATTCGCATCCGGCTCGATGGAGGCGAGCCGATCCTGTCACGGGATCGTCATGTCCCGACTATTCCTACCTCCAACCGCTTCGAGCCCCTCCGGCAAGTCGGGAGGACGGAGCGAAGAAGAAGAAGTCTGCCGTACCGGCGGCAACCCAGGGCCCTCTGCAACGGCCCAAGCCACGAGCTCCCGTCCAAGGACAGGGGGCAACCAAGTGAGGAGCGCCAGCTCCATCTGAAGAAGATCTGGGTCACCAAGGAGGAGGCCCGGATTATAAGGCGTGCCAGGGCGGAGGAGCCCTTCCGCATGTCAGAACTTCAGCGAATGCGGAGTCCGCCAAGCACTGAGGCCTCGACGTTTGCGAGATTTACATCTCAACCCCTACGGGGGCAAAAGCGCCGAGGAGCCGGCAAGAAGGTGCGACCGACCTCCCCGTGGGCTAGTTCTACGCACACGGAGGAGGATCGCTCCCCTCAAGCATCTACATCCCGAGTATCTGTCTTTGACAGACTGGGGATGCCGCCCAAGCCGGAGCGACAACCGCCCAAGAAAAAGCGGGTGGTCCAGGTGACCGATGACACCGTCAAAGTGTTCACCTGTTACGCCACCTCCGGCGACAAACAGCCCGAGAACACCTCGGGAGAGCTTGACCAACCCATCCAATATTTGAGGAGGTCAAGGCCGGTCTCCCGGATTCTAGCGCAGACGCAACAGGCGCCGGCTGCCGGTACATCTCAGCCCGAGCCGGCACGGCAAGAAGAGCGCCAGGAAGACGTCCACAGTGTTGATGAGGACAGTCACTCCCGGCACGAAGAAGAGCTGGGGGAAGAGCCACGGGCCCCCACAGTGGAAGAGCTTCGACGGGAGAACCAAGAGCTCAAGAAACTGCTACAGTCGCTCTTGCGCGAAAAGGAGGTTCCTGCCCCGCCTCAGGCGGCACCGGCTGGAACGGATCAGCAGCCTTCTCCCATTCCAGCAGCAGCCAATGCCTCTGTCACCGCTGCAAGACTCCCACTGGCGTGGACTTCGAAGTCCCGCCGCATGAAGCCAACGCGCGGTCATCTGCTACTCCTGCTGCAGAAAGCCTCATGGTGCAGAAGCAAATGATTGAACGCATTGTAGAGGCAAAGTTTGCTCAACATGGGGAGGGAGTGGCCGCCGTTGATTTGTACAGTGTGCCTTATCCCCTCCGCCATCAATTCAAGAAGCTTCCGCCTGATTGCCCGAAAGCCCCGAAGCTCCAGAAGTTCAACGGGCAGGGCTCTCCGCATGAACACCTGGCCTATTACATGACGGCCATGGGTGAATTAGCCTGGAAGAGGCATATTTGCTGCGGTATTTCGCCACGTCCTTGACTGGCACCGCCTTCCAGTGGTATTCAAGGTTAATGCCCAACTCAGTATCTGATTGGGCTGATATGCAGAAGAAGTTTGTCGACCGCTTCCAAATGGTCGAACGCAAAGTCTCCCTAGTAGAGCTTTGTTCCCTTCGACAGAAGAAGGGTGAAACAGCATTGGACTTCATCAAGCGATGGAGGGACGTCAGCATGCGCTGCGATAACCCTCCGACGCCTGAAGATGCGATCACCATCTGCCGCAGGGGTCTCTCGGCAGAAGTCAGCGAAAAGCTTCTGGGCTCCAATATCAGAAGCTTTGACCAGTTGAATACGGTGGTGGCGGAGATTGAAATGTTCTTTGCTGACCACCCTACACAAGCTCTGCCAAAGGCAAATCCTCCAAAGACCGTCTGGCTAGCGGTAAGGAGGTGAATGCCGTGGACTTCTCCCCGACGAATGGAGATAAAGGGGAAGGAAAGTCCAAAGGAAAGGGCAAGAAGTCTGATGACAAGACAAATGCGTCTTCTTAGCGGAGCGCATGAAGACGCCTATTCCTTCAGAAAGGAGCATACCAAGATGCTCTTTGATCTATGTATGAAAGAGCAGCTCATCACCCTGCCAGATCCGCGGAAGCCCGCGGAGGTGGATAAAACGGATGATCCTACCTATTGTGTGTATCACCGAAGGTTGGGTCATACTATCGGGGACTGCTATGTCTTCAAGAATATAGCAGAAGAGCTCATTCAAAAGGGCTTGGTAAATATGCTGGGCCATGCAGTCGACCCACCCCAGCCTCATGCCTGGAGCCGATCGAACCGGTCGGCTAATGTGGTCCATATGGTGGCGATGGCCTCAAGCTCCAATGCCTCCGAAGCTGGGCCCTCAAGTCGACAGCCCAATGGTGGTCCCAGAGCCACTCCTCCTCCATTCCCAGAATGTTTAGCACTGCGGAGGACTATTCGGAAGATTCGAGGAGAAATCCGGCAGCTGCAACTAGAACAGAGGCGCCTGCTGCAGTTCTTGGAGAGCATTGATCAGCAGTTGTCCACTTTCCCCTTTGGCCCATTTGCCAGGGGGTTAGCTCCAGCCCACATACGGGAGGCGGGTGTATCACCCGCGGCCGGGCTCCGCTCAGGGGCTGGCTCTCTGAAGAATCCTCAGATTCATCGAAGACGAGGAGGACTCACCGGAAGGCGAGGAGGCTCCACTTCAAGTCGAGCTCCCAGAGAAGTTATATTCATTCCCTTGCGAGAAGACTCCAAACATCTTCTTCGCATGCCAGCCAGCAGGGCTGATCAGCCCGTCACCTCTGGAGCAGACACCAGGTGCTGCTTTTCATCAGAGCTATTGCCCATATCATGAAGTTATTGGCCATATTATCCACAACTGTGAGCCGTTCAAGGACCTCGCCGAAGACTTAATCAGGCGAGGGAAGGTCAATATGGGCGAATTCCTAGTCGACCCACCGCAGCCGCATGCACGGAGAGTCTTCACTTCTCCGTCAATGTCATACATGCTGCAGCAGCTTCCAGCTCCCGAGCCGCAGGAGGAGGGAGTCAGTTCCCAGGGAGCCAGTTCCCATCGCCCAAATCCACACTATGGTATCCAGGGTGGCGACCCTCTCATCAGTGTTCTTTTCCTAAGGAAGACACTGAGAAGATTTTTGACAAACTTCTGGAGGATGGCTGGGTGCTGACACATGACCCGCCGTCTTATTACAATGAGACGGCCAAGAGTCACCCCCGCTATTGCAAGTATCATGCAAGGGTGTCTCACCCCACTCGGCAATGCCCAGAGGTTCAGACTTCATTGAAGCCCTCATCCAGAGAGGGGTTGTCGATACTCAGGGGAACTCCATGACAAGGTTGCGTCTTGCAGAGGCCGCCAGGGAGACTCTCCAGCAGGTCGGCGAGAAACTGAGGCTTTCTCCCGATTAGCCCGACCAAGTGAGCCTGCGGAAAATGATGAATTCCCATTACTCACTAAAGGCAAAGCCACCTATAAAGGGCCTAAGGTCCAGAACCCAGGAAGCCAAGCCGCGGGAGAGAGTTCCAAGGTCCGTCCCAGGTCCAGTCAGCCTGGCATCGTCATAAGAGAGAACTCTCGGCCAGACAACAAAGGCAAAGCCAAGGCGTCAGAGCCTTCAGCCAAAGCTCCTGCCAAGTCAGCAAGGCCATTAGTCGTGGAGAGGACTCAACCTCTTGAGCCCGCGAAGACCCCAATCAAGGCTTCTGTCAGTCCAGCAAGGCCGCCAATTGTAGAAAGGCCTCAGCAGCTCAAGCAAGCCAACCCACCAGCCCAAGCAAAGTCGGTGGAACTACAAAGCCCCCAGAGGCCCCACTGTGGACTGGCAGAGTTCCAGGAGTTGCCTCCTGAAATAATTGCTCAGCAATCAATGCCACCTTCCAGGCTCAGCCGGAGGAGGCCAATTGGACCAAGGTTGTCCCCAGAAAAAGCCGCGGCAGTAAGGCCCCTAAGGAGCCAGCCCGGAGCAAAAAGCAAAATTCTGGGGGCAAGCGAGTCCCACCTCCAAAGCAAACTCCTCTCTCTTCTCAAGAGGCGGCACGCCAAAAGAAGCAAGAGAAGAACCGCAGGAAGAATTTGAAGAGGAGGTTGAAGAAGCAAGCCGAGCAAGCAGCTGCTATGGAGGCTCCTAAGGAGCCAACTCCTCTACAAAGACTTCAAAAGCTCATAGATGAGCTGGAGGAGTACACTCCCCCTCGTCCCACCAGGGTCGTCACTCTAGACGAATATATTCCCTGGGACAAGCTTGGGCGAAAAGCCCGGCTTCTGCAATGGCTCCGGGAAATGGCTCACCGTCTTGAAGAGGTGAAGACTTTCCAATCCCGGAGAGCTCTCCTTATTCTACAAAGATGAGGAGCTCACTGTCGAGATGCTCGAGGAAATGCTGCAAGAGCTCTCCTGCAACATGGTGGCGATTCCGCCGCCTGACAACATTTACTGTCCCTGCGGCTGATAGCACTGGAGGCAAGGCTCCTATGGCAACATATCAGCGTCGCTCGGCAAGAAATGGCCGGGACGTGGCCGAGGTCGTGGCCGAGGACGTGGACGTGAAGGTCCCCTGACTCTTGACCGGGTCATAATATTCAGAGGGGAGAAGCCGGGTCCTGTCCCAGAAACTCAAGTTCGGGGAATCCCTTTCATCCTCAGCCCCTCAGAGGGTTCAGGCCCCATCTCAACGGCTAAGCCGGGTGGCGTCCCTTTACAATCACATCCTCGATGAAGAAGAGGAGCCAGCCAAGTCGCCAAAGTGCGAGAAGGCGTCAGAGCAGGCCGGCCCCTCCAACAGGGACGAGCCCGCGAGCCAGGCCGGTCCTTCTAATGAAGACCAGCATGATGAGCCTTTGCCACCTCCGGAGGAGTCCTTGGCTCCGCTATTCCAAGAAGATGCGGAAGGCCAGAATACGGAGGAGCGCCCTTCTAAGCGGGAGAAGCCTCGCCAGGCGCCGAAGACTCTGGCGGAGATCATCCCGCCATTCGACAAGACCCGTGCTCGGGCGGACCGCAAAATCATTCATCATATGAAGCGGTTCCCAACAAATGTCACCATCTGGGAGGCCATCGCCTGGAGCAAGATCTCGAGAGGCTCTTGTCAAGATACTCCAAGACCCGGAGGCCTATGAAGCCCATGTTGCAGAGTTGCAGGCTCAGGCGTATGAGGCACTCACAGCCAACATCTCCTTCACGGACAAAGACATGTTGTTGTCCTCTCCGTGTCACAATCGCCCCTTATATATGAGGGGACGATCAATGGGCATGACGTGAATCGCATCCTGGTTGACGCCGGAGCAGCCGTCAACATCATGCCTTTGAAGACTTTCAAGTCTCTATACTTGGCACCTTATTTACAAAAGGTGACCGATGTCAAGATCTCGGGATTCAATCAGGGTTCCGAGGAGGCGCTTGGTCGGGTTGTGGTCAAACTAGCCTTGGGCGATTTTGTCACCCAAGCGACATTTTATATCATCAACTCCGACACATCTTACAAGATGCTGCTTGGAAGGCCCTGGCTGCATGAAACTGGGTTGTTCCTTCAACTCTGCACCAGTGCATTAAATATGCCAAGGAAGGGGAGCAACATACGGTCTTTGCAGATCAAGCCCCGTTCCACCCAATGAGTGCCATCTGGCCGATGCTTCACTATATTTTGGGAAGCCCACTTTAGCAATCCCCGAGCCTATAAAGGACAAAGGGAAGCAAAAGGTGGACCATGAAGTCGAGGAAGGGCAGCTCTTCACTGTAACCAAGACATGGTAAAGCTGCACAGGCTGAGCCTCAGTGCCGCCTCCAAGCCAACTCAACCAGAAAGGCGAAGTGTTGACTTTGAAGCCAACCTCATCAGCCGGGTCATTGACGGGAGTATCTCCTTACCGCCCAAGTGCCTCCAGCTCTCGTCCCAACGGGAAGAGTATGAGGTGGAGCAGTTGAAGACCTTCACAGTCTCCTATCAACGGAGAAGGAGACGCAACAAGGGCAAGGGGACAAGCCGATCATCTTTTACAAAGGTGATTTAGTCCCACCGTGCCCTCCTGAAGATGACTTCGGCTGGGATACTCCCGCCGATGTGGCGCCAGAGCCAGTCCAGGAGATGGATGATATGCCAAATACATCAAGGAAATGTGTAAAAAGCAGCACATCCCGCAAACTCTGGACCCCGCGCGAGCGGCATATTTCCATCAGCTGTGGAACCCTCCGCAGGTCCGTGGCAGCCTCCCTTCTCTCGCAAAGATACAAGGGGACTTGGCTATGACCAGGAGACGGACTTCGAGGTCCATTTGCAGTCAATGCCATAGGACTGCTACCTCTCCCTCACGGGCAAGCTGAAGTTGAGCCCAAGATTGATGACTCTGTAAGGGAGTCCGGTGATGTGTCTATGACACCATCACCTTCATCAGGAGTCGACAATGATCACCCTTCAGAGGGAAGAGCAGCCCAGCCTGCTAACCATCGGCAAGAAGAGCAAGTCCTTCGACTTCAAGCCACGAGCAAGAGTGCTTCGAAGAATTTGAAGTCTATGAAGCCAACACTGATGATGAGGGAGACTTCGTCGACCTCCAACCAGCTCCACCGGAGCTTGAAGACGGTGGTCAAGCAACTGTGGACGAGTTGATCGAGATCAATCTCGGAAGCAAAAGTGACCATCGTCCCACCTTCATAAGTGCTCTCCTCAGCGAGAAGAAAGGCAGTCGTATCGACAGCTCTTAGAAGAGTTCAGGGATTGTTTCGCCTGGACTTACAAAGAAATGCCCGGGCTCGACCCTTCTGTGGCTGAACATGAGCTGGCAATACTTTCAACAGTCAAGCCAGTCAAGCAAGCTCAAAGGCGTATGCGCCACGAGCTGGAGCTGAAGGTCAATGCTGAGGTTGACAAAATGCTCAACGTGGACTTCATAGAGCCTTGCATGTACCCTGTGTGGCTCGCCAATATAGTCCCTGTCAAGAAGAAGAACTGGCCAAGTCCGAGTCTGCATCGACTTCAGGGATTTGAACAAAGCATGCCCGAAGGACGACTTCCCTGTCCCAATCACTGAGACAATGGTTGATATGACCACTGGTCACGAAGCCTTGTCTTTCATGGACGGGTCGTCGGGCTATAATCAAATCCGCATGGCCATCAAAGACAAAGACCATACGGCTTTCCGATCTCCTAAGGGATCTTCAACTACAAAAGGATGCCGTTCGGTCTGAAGAATGCTGGCGCAACCTATCAAAGGGCAATGACCAAGATCTTCGACGAGATGCTACATGACCTTGTCGAATGCTATGTCGATGATCTGGTCGTCAAGACAAAGAAGCGGGAGGATCACTTAGCTGACCTGCGTCGAGTCTTTGAAAGGCTTCGACAATTTCAACTCAAGATGAACCCGATGAAGTGCGCCTTCGGCGTCTCCAGCGGCAAATTCCTTGGCTTCATCGTCAGGTATCGAGGCATAGAAATCGATCCTGACAAAATCAAGCCATAAGAGGACTGCCTCCGCCTAAGAACTTGACAGAGCTCAGATCTCTTCAAGGAAGACTCGCCTATATTAGGCGATTTATTTCTAACCTCTCAGGAAGATGCCTACCTTTCGGCAAATTGATGAAGAAAGGAGCACCCTTCATATGGGACGAAGACTGTCAGAAGGCCTTCGAGCAAATCAAGGAGTATCTATTGACTCCTCCAGTCTTAGGGGCACCTGTCAGAGGGAAGCCCTTATTCTCTACATTGCTGCCATGGATGCCTCTTTGGGGGCTCTGCTAGCCCAGATCAATGACGAGGGCAAGGAGCAGCCGTTGTACTACCTCAGCGGAAGTTGATCGGGCCTGAGCATCGGTACGCGCCCATGGAAAAGGTGTGCCTAGCTTGGTGTTTGCTGTCAAGAAGCTGAGACACTACCTTCTAGCTCACCGGGTGGAGCTCATCTCAAAATGTGATCCACTCAAGTTTCTGCTCAGCCAGCCCGTCCTCTCGGTAGGCTCGGCAAATGGGCACTTATCCTCATGGAGTTCGACATCACCTTCGTCCCACGCAAGGCGATCAAGGGACAAGGAATGGCGGAGTTCTTAGCAGCGCACCCTGTGCCAGAAGATTCGCCACTCAACTTCGAGCTGCCCGACGAAGAGGTGTTAGTGCCTTCTCAAGAAATGGGGAGCATTCTGAAAAAGTCCCACCACAGATGGAGCCGGGTGTCCTCACCCTTGACCTCCCACACTGGGAGTTATATTTTGATGGTGCCTCTCGGACAATCAAAAGGGCCGGCGGCCTCACAGACTATGTCTCAGGCGCGGGGTAGTCTTTGTATCTCCACAAGGCGGCATCCTCCACAACTCTTGCGCTCTCATGAAGTCGCTGACTAATAATGAGGCGAGTATGAAGCATTGATCATTGGGCTTCAACTGGCACTGGAGATGGACATCAAGTGCATCAAAGTCTACGGGGACTCTCAGCTCGTCATCGACAAGTACTGGGTGTCTATGACGTCCGGAAGAAAGGAGCTCGTCCCCTATCATGCAGCCGTCATGAGGCTCAAGGAAAAATTCTACCTATTTGAAATAGGCCATGTCCCCAGAGGCAGCAACTCCCAGGCTGATGCTCTTGCAAAGTTGGCAGCGGCCTTAAAACTCCCGCCTGAGGAGAGTTAAATATTACTGTCAGACACCGAAGGCTCATGCCAAGTGTGCTCGACGAAGAATCCGGCCTCACTGTCTATGAGGTCGACAACATTCAAGAGGAGAATGCTCCCGAAGAAGAAGATTGGCGTGAGCCGATCATAAAATAAAGAACGGCTGGCTTCCTCCTGATCGGGCTCAGAGGGTGCAACTGCTACGCAGGGCGACATCCTACCAGCTGATTGACGGTCTGCTCTTCAGGCTCGTCCATGAAAAGACCGATCGGTCCTCCTACGGTGTCTTTCATCCAAGGAAGCAAAGACTGTCATGCATGAGGTCACTCCGGATTGTGTGGAGCTCACAAGCAGGAGCTAAGATGAAGAATAGCATCAAGCTCAAAGGGTTCTATTGGCCCACCATGTACGAAGATTGCAATCAATATGCTCGTACATGTCACCAATGCCAAATATTTGGCCCAGTCCCTCGGCGGCCACCTAACTCGCTCCATCCAACAGCGCCTACTTGGCCATTTGCAGAGTGGGGCATGGATATTGTGGGACCATTCCCACCATCGTCCCAGGGCACAAGTTCATACTTGCTGCCACCGATTACTTCTCCAGATGGGCAGAAGCCGTTCCACTACGGGAAGTTACAGGGGAGATAGTTGCCCGTTTTGTGCGGCACTATATCATATACAGATTCGGCACCCCCAGTCGGATTATATCCGATAATGGCACGCCGTTCAAGAACAAGACTGTTTATGCTCTGGCGGCCAAATTCCATATTGACTGGAGAGCGTCATCGGTCTACAATCCCCAGGCCAATGGGTTAGCCGAGGCCTTCAACAAAACCCTCTGCAAGCTGCTGTCCAAGATAGTAGGTGGCCGCAAGCGGGATTGGGGCGAGAAGGTCCACGAAGCCCTATGGGCCTATCGGACCATTTACAAAACCCCACGGGTTGCTCCCCATTCTCTCTGGTCTATGGAGCTGAAGCGGTGGTCCCTGTGGAGATCGAGCTAGCATCTTACCGCGTTGCTGTGCACGCGGATTGCCAGGCCAAGACCAGTCCGAGATAGAAAGGAGGCTTGAAGAGTTGTCCAACCTTGAAGGTGAAAGACTCAAAGCCTACAAGCACTTACAAGTGTATCAAGCTCGTATGACACGTGCCTATGATAAGCTGGTCAAGCAAAGGGCGTTCAAGAAAGGCGACCTGTCATGGTCAAGAAAAGGAGGTTCTCGCGGGAAGATCCAGCGGCAAACTCCAGCCTAATTGGCGTGGGCCTTATGTCATCCAGAAGGTCTACGAAGGAGGGGCCTATACGGTCCTTGACCACAAGGGGGACAATCCCTTCCCTCCTCTCAACGGCAAGCATATGAAGCTCTACCATGCGCCACCGCAGGAGTTTCTACAGCAGTCCTCACAGGACAGTACCTCTCCTCAGTGAAGGTTCAAAAAAAAAATGGGGTTAAAAATACTGATACCCCGGCGGACTCAGTCAGCCTTCAACGGTTGGCTGAGGGCAAAAAGGCCATAGACCCGGTCGAGGTGAAAACCCGAAAGGGCACCTCGGGCAAAAATGGGCAACCCCTCGGTGTGAAAACCCGCAAGGGCGCACCGGAAAAAGCTAAAGGGGGCCAGCCTCGGCGAAAACCCGAAAGGGCGGTGAGGTTGATAATGTGAAAAAAAAAAATCTCTCTCTGCTTATTCTAAGGGTGGCTCTAAGTCAATGACTCCACCCCATCTCGCCAAAACATCATATTGATGCTATGGCTACGCCTTACATGTCATCCTATGACACCTAGTCCCACTGACGGTGTCATACTCTGTCCCATCGGGATTACTCATACCTTGAATTCCCTGAATTTCGGATCCCATGTCTCTCCGGGCTAATCCAATTGATCCTTCATATGTCCCACTGGGCTCGGTCTTTGCATGCCCCTCTCGGGGTACCGACCCATTTCCGCCTATCGGCTTCCGAGTTTAGCTCATGTGTCTCTTCCGAGTAGTTAAACCCACTTGCTCTTTTGTCCCATGGGATTGGCCTCAGTACGCCCTCTCGGGTTGCCAACCTAGCTAGCCTTTCGGCTCACTTTACCTTCTAGGGTTTGGCCTCATATGCCCTCTCGGGCTGCCAACCCATCTTGCCTTCGGCTCATTTTTCCTTCCGAAATTGGCCTCAGTGTGCTCTCTCGGGCTGCCAACCCATCATGTCTTTCGGCTCATTTTTCCTTCTGGAATTGGCCTCAACATGCTCTCTCGGGCTGCCAATCCATCATGCCTTCTGGCACATGTCCCACTGGGTCTGGCCTCAGCATGTCCTCTTGGGCTGCCAACCCACCTACTCGCCTATCGGCTTTCGGGTTTGACCCTCAGGTCCCACTAGGGCTGTCAACCTATCTTTGTCCCATCGGGAATGGCCTCAATATGCTCTCTCGGGCTGCCAACCTATCTCGCCTATCGGCTTTCGGATTTGACTCTCACATCCCACTACGGCTGTCAAATCCACCCTTTTTCTTCTTCTGGGTCTGGCCTCTGCATGCCCCTTTCGGGCTGTCAACCCATCTCGCCTCTTGACTTCAGACTTGACTCATGTATCCCACCGGGATCGCCAAGTCTATTCCTTTGTCCCCACGGCTTGGCCTCTGCATGCCCTCGTCGGGCTGCCAACCCTATTCGCCTATCGGTTCATGGATTTGATTCGTACGTCCCACCCGGGCTGTCAAATCCCCTCCTTTCATCGCTTCGGATCTGGCCTATGTATGCTCTCTCGAGCTGCCAACCCATCCCGCCTATCGGCCTCCAGGTTTAACCCGCACGTCCCTTCCGGACTGTTAAACCTACTCCTTTGTTGTCCTAACTGGGCTTGGCACATGCACACCTCTCTTGGGTTGCCAACCCGTTCAACTTTCGATTCTGGATTTGGCTAATTGCGTCTCACTAGGGCAGTCGAATCCACCCATTTGTCCCACCTCTGCGGCACACACGTCCCTACGGGAGTGCCACTTTCTCCTTGCCTTTTGGCATTATAGGACCAAAAAAAAAAAAGAAAAAAAATGGGGTTAAAAATATTGATGCCCCAGCGGACTTGGTTGTTTCTGTTAGAAGAGCAATCAAGGGCAAAAAGGCTTTAACCCGGCTAAGGTGAAAACCCGAAAGGGCGCCTTAGGCAAAAATGGGTACCCTCAGTGTGAAAACCCGAAAGGGCGCACTGGAAAAAGCTAAAGGGGGCCAGTCCTGGCGAAAACCCGAAAGGGCGGTAGGGCTGGTAAAGTGATAAAAAATATATATGCAAAAAAAAAAGAGACATACGTGCAAGAGGATGGAAGCAAAAACAGCTATGCTAAGCTCTGTCCTTTATTCACTAATGTCATCAAGGGAGCCCGAGACAAGCCCTCGGGAGTAACTCAAACAAAAATGGGGTGTGAGAGCCCTATGTACAAGAAAGTGCCAGAGCTCGTCAACCACTGTGCTCGTCCCTCCGCAACTCTGCAAGGCGAGTCTCCCTCTGGAAGATCTCCTCCCGAAGCTCATCAGATCGGCGACGGCAGGTCTCCACCTCTGCCTGGACAACACGATGCTCATCGGCAGCCTCCTGAAGCTCTCTCTGTAGCTCCTCCACTCGGAGAGAGGTCCTCCGGCTACTCCCCTCGAAGCTCGCAAGGTGGAGGTCAGTCTCCGCCTGGGCCGCTCGAAGTCCACGTAGCTCCTCCTCCTCTCGCTGGATCTGCTGCTGGGTCTTCTGCCTCCGCTCCTGTGCAAGATGGAGGAGGGCAAACTCACGCCATAAGTCTTCCAGCTTCGTGGCCCATGCATCCCGGGGAAGACTCAACCCATGGTAGCTCCTGGTAAATACTTCCAGGTCAGCCCTCAAAGTCTCCACGGTCGGCAATGGATCAGCCTGGATCAACTGATCAAGACCCTGCAGGAGCTGGTCAGCCATAGCAGCATGCAACGCCGTCCCAAGTGCAGGGGCGTCAGGCCACTCAACTCCAAGAGCTGGGAAGTCTACTGGTACTCCTGGGGCTCCCTCCTCAGAAGCTGCAAAGAAGGAGGTGGAATGAGTGCTTGTTCACAACCAAATGGACATGCACGAATGACTATAAAAAGGCACAACATGGTCATATACCTGATGCTGCCGCAGACTCCTGTCCCTCCTCAATAGCTGGGGAAGAACCAGTGACAGAAGCTGAGCCTGGTCCACCAGGCAGGACGTTTGTGTCCCCATCCGCTGCAGTTAAGCAATAGCATGTAAGTGCTTATTTATAAAGTGGCACACACAGGATGTCAAAGTCCAGAGAGCAGCTGTGTACCTGTCTCAATAGCAGCCCCTTCTTCAGCTATGCTAGGAAGGGCAGACTCTGTATCAGGAGCCCTTTGGAGCAAGATTGCTCAGTCTCAGAAGTCGGCCCTGCCTCCTGAACCTCCTCTCGCGGGGAGGCCTCAGCCATCGGCTCCGCAGAAAGGGAAGCTACACGGCAAAAACAGGAGAGGGGTCAGTGCCACAAATAAAGTGCATATATCATTCGCTGTGTTCGTTGTCAGAAGCGAGCAGTACCTGCAGCATGGGTGTCTACTGGTGAGCACTCTCCCCTGGAGTATGCAGGCCCTCTGGTGCGCCTGAGAAGCTTCCCTTGCTGGAGCTATCTCATCAGGGTGGGATGTGCTTCTTCAACGGCCTGGCCTGTCACTGCCCATGTAGCAGATGCATTAATCAGCTTGGCAAAAACAGTTGCAAAATGGCAAAGAGGTCTATCATTAGCCTCTAACATCTCTTACCTGAAGGATCAGCTATGCCGTCCTCAGCATGCTGTCCTCACCGATATCAACATCGGAGGAGCCCACTGGCGTAGGATCTCCCGGTGCTGTGGTGTCAACACCTGCCACCTCCATGGCCTTTGTGCCTGTCGAGGCACTGCCGCCTGTCAGAAGGTCCACAAATGAGCCAGATTCCAGAAGTTGTGAGAACTCCTCCATGGATCTGGCTAAGTCCACTCCTGTGGGACAAACAATTATATGAGTCAAGCAAATCTTTATAAGAAGGACTCAACTAAACAGAATGTATGTCGCTGCATTCACCTCCGGTATCTTTTAATTCTCCTTCTTCTCGAGAGTCACTCTCACTGGATGAAGAACTGGAGGTCGTAGTGCTGGAAGTATGGCTCGAGCTCCCGTTAGGGAGAGAGTCTGTGGCCGCGGAACTCCCACTCTTAGTAGTGGATCCACTCCCAGAAGCGGATACGGCCCCGGAGGAAGAGCCGACATTACCTCCTGCTGATGGACCAGGTTGAATAACCCCAGGAACCCCTGCAAAGCCAATAAAACACTAAGGGGTTATTGCTGTTCAAATCTTCATGTATCAATGGAGAAAACAAGGCTGAGCATACTACCTGGAGCCTGACCTCCTGTGGTCCCTGCTGTAAGAGGCGAGGGAGAGTTAGCCGTCATCGGCATATAATCGTCTGAGGGAGACATCAGCTCTTTGAAGCTGAAAGTAACGTCTGGCACGGACTCATCCAGCGGCATGTCATCTCCCGCTTGAGGAGGAGAGAAGCTCATATCAGCCCTAGCTTCCGGGGGAGCTGCATTTAATGAAGCAAGCATGTGTTTATAACACTATATATATGCTCAGAAATGACCAGTATCTGGGAGAGCTACTTACTGGACACAGC
The DNA here is from genome assembly GCA_022559845.1 of Amorphophallus konjac. Lineage (NCBI taxonomy): Eukaryota > Viridiplantae > Streptophyta > Magnoliopsida > Alismatales > Araceae > Amorphophallus > Amorphophallus konjac. The sequence continues at coordinate 91,862 of JAHNEJ010003519.1, forward strand.
CTCAACTGCAGGGGTTTCAACCTCAAGCCGAGGACGGGATGCTGACCTCACATCCCCCTCCTCAGGAACCTCGGTCCGAGGTCTCTTGGTGGCAGCAGAATCCCTCCCAATCTCAGCATCAGGAGGATCCCTCAGTGGTACGGCACCGGCTACCATAACAGCCCCACCTGCAAGTGTCACGGGAATATATAAATGCATGTCCCAGAATATAAAGACACGTGTATATTAAAGTCAGTGAGGACAGGGATTACCTGTAGCCGCTATGGGCTCCGCCGGCTTTAATACTATCTGCTCCGGCTTCACTCGGAGGGCGCGTGCAACTGCCTTTACAACATCATAAATGGCAAGTGGAGTCGTCGCCAATTCGAGGCCAGAAAGGTACTCCAGGGGACCTGCACAGCCCACTGCGTTGATCACATGGGCCCTCCACCCAGCAAAGGTACTGCCTCCTAGCGCTCCATCAGGTATCAGCTGGGACAACTGGAACTTTTTCCTCACCCCGCAAGATGCCTGCAAATCCTCCCACCAAGAATAGGCCTTTGAGGGGCCTGAGGCTACGCCTGAGGTGGAGGAAGAAGGACTCCGAGAGCCGATGCTGTCCTGCTTTCAAGGGCTTCAAAGCCCCATTATATTGGCTCCTGTCAACAGTGGGTGTCCAGCCTTTTGCTCGCCACCGCTCTTCAATGTCACTCACAATTCGGGCAATCCCCGAAAAATGAGACCTGAGGAAAGCTGGGTCGACGCACAAAGGAGGCAGATCCTCCCTCTCCAAACGCTGCTCCTCAGCTGTACGAATGGCATCCCGGCGCTCGCGGAAGATGTTGCTGGCTTTGAACCACCAGCGAGCATAATAAATATCAAAGTAGCCTCTGCGCTCCTGCTCTGGGACCGGGTACCCGGCCCTGCCTCGCGGCAAAGGAAGTCCTGCCAAGCTGCCGCGACCAAGTGCATGTCCCTGTGCCTGTATAGCCGAAGGGGCAAAGAAAACTCTCCACTGGAGGGATAGCCTGATCATACCCAAAGTTCCTGGCGAACCGGTGTGGGTAGTAAGGCTCAAGTATCGCGTGCTGGAGCGTCGATATACAAGAACACTGGGTCGGATGCTGACGACCCACTCTGCTAAGCCCTGCGGGGAGGGTAAAGCATGGGTGAAACCCGGCTGACGACAGCGTCTCCCTCCTGCCTGGCAAAAGGGCGGTGAAGATAGGAGAAGTAGTCAAGGGCTATGCCCTCTCCCCTCTTCACCGGAACAAAAGATAAGGCCCGCCTGGCCCCTACTAGCTGTGCAACTGGATCCTGGGATGGCTGCCCGGCAAACCAGAAAATCAACGGTGTTGCTAGATTCTCAACCGGAGTCCTCCTGGACAACTCTGGAAACAGTAGCCCTGCCCAAGCACTCAAATAATGAGTGGGCAGCAATATGCCTTTCTCCCGCAGCGATGAGTGGGAAGACAAAGCCCCAAGCGAATGAAAAATATTCGCCAAGGCTGCTGGTGCGATGGGGAGTCTCTGTCCACAGGCAAGCATGCAGGCTGGATAGATCACCTCCACCCGCAGGACTCCCTCCTCTCCATGAGGGACCACAAAACCGGAAAGCCAGTATGCCAGATAAGCTGCCAGATAAGTAACAGGATGCAGCTCCCGTGAATTCCATCCTTGTGTCGGTGTAGGCAGGTGGCGGGGATGAGAAGGAACGTCTACTCTGACCTCTCGGTACTCATCCCAGGTGGTGCCGGACTGTGCAAATTCCTCATGGAAGCAGTAAGGGCCGCTGTAGAAGTGGCTCACCCAGGCATTCAGTGTCACCCGCGGTGTGCGTGGGGGCCGATCTGTGCCTACTCGGGCTAAGTCCCTCCAGGTCTTCATCAGAAACCTGAAGCAGTATGGCAGAGTGTAGTGTCCTGCCCCATCTGTCGAGCTGAGGTGCAAGTCATCTGGCGATAGCTCCTCATAAGGCCTCCCGCAGATCGGAAGACCAGAAATCCTCTGGAAAGCCCAGAGGTCTAGTGAAGTCTCCCCGCCAGCTGTGACGAAAGTGTTCCACCGGCGGTTGAATCTCTCTACCAGAGCCTGTAGCAGGCCAGTGTGACACGGATAGGAGTACATGGCGGCGGTCACTGCATGGCGGATCCCCACCCTATCCAACAAAGACCGGTAGACCAGCAGAATGCCCCAGAGCCACTCTGTCGCGCCCCGGTGATAGCTGTGAGAAGGATGACAGACCACTTCCCATACCAGCTGGGAGTCTTCAAAGTCAAAATCCTCTCTAACATGCAGTCATGAGTGTACTCCTCCTGTGCAAAGCTAGCCCCGGTGGGTGCCAGGAAGAGACCATCTATAACCTGATCCAGGGCCTTGTGCTGCCCATGTAAATGCCAAGCTGCTGGAGACATCGGTGTAACTCGGATGGTGAGACTCTCATGTCGCTGGAAGGAGCCCAGACTCTGCCTATCTGGTACTGCCGCTGCCGAGTAAAGCCCTCGGGTAACTCGGATATGTCAGGGAGCACAACCCCTGCATGCCATCTCTCCCCGCTAGTATCGCCCGCTCAAGGCGACGTCTCTCCTCTGGAAGTGTCGGATCGTCGGCCTCCATGCCAACGGGAGCAAAACCCTGGAGAAAACTGTAGAGGTGACGGTCCAGGGGATAGTGACGCGGGTAGCCTCCAGTGCGGTCATATGTGTAAAGACCACCTTGCCTCGCGATCCGAGACACGTCCACAAGACCTTCAGCTGCTCCAGCACTCTCTGTTGGGCCCTCAGCGACCCACGAATAGCCAAGGTCTAGCTGGCTGACATTGCCATCATCAATGGTACGAGGAGGGAAAGGCGGCATCCGCCGGTCGGTGCGCTCAACCCCGCAGTCGTCGGCGCCCCTAGCACGGGACCTCCTCGACCGACTCCCACTCCCACTGCTGCGAGCCATGGCTGAAAGCACAAAGAGGAGAAAAAAAAAATGGAGAAGCGTCAGGCTAAAATATTTTTGGACAGCAATACAACCATTCAATGCAGTCTAAAAATTGCAACGGCTACGCCGACATTGCATCAAGTTAATTCCCTTCAAAGGGCACGGGCCATCCGCCCCCGCCTCCGACCGTGACGGACGTCCCGTGGGGGGCATTTGTTGCACCCGAAAATTATCTCAAGTTATTTTGAGAATTGTTGCTATGCAACGTTCGACGAGAAGCACGACGTATCGTCGACACCGTCGGACTACGGAGTATCTCCGTAATTCAGGGTCTCTCGACCCGACAATATTATGGTCGACGTCGCAGCAAGAAGACTAGCGAGGAAGATTCATGCGTATACCGGTCAGAGTAGCCGAGCAAGTGTATCACACGGCACAGACGGGCGCAAAGGTTCCTCCCTATGCGGCGACGAACGGCCAGACAAACAAACAACACTCCTTCCACGGACGCGATGTTGCCACGTGGCGAAGGAGCGATCTCCCCGAGATATATAGCTTCACCTCGGCTCTTCTCCAACCCAGAACGACAAAAAGAGGGTGAAGCGGCGTCTAGGAGTCAAAAGGCGTCCTGGCAGGTCACATGACCCCTCGGGGTCCGAACCACGGAGGAAAGAGGGCCGCGCGGCCTCCCCGGGGACCCAGCGGGGTTGCGCGCCGGCCCCCGCTGACCCGCTGGCGGGGTCCGCCCACCCTCCGAGGTCCGGGCTTCCAAAAAAAAATTATTATTAAAAAAAAGAGTTTTTTAACCCCCTCAGAGGGGTCATTGAGCCCCTTTTGGTGGCTAAATGGGGTCAAAATGATTTTTGTCACCCACCTTGACAGAATTGGGGCAAATTTGTTCATTTGATCCCTCTGGGCCCTCCCGCCTTCTATAAATAGACCCTAAGGGTCCAAGTGGAGAACAGACAGAGATTAACCTACGTACGTACGGAACACTTCTCGCACTCGGAGCATCCAACATTTGGAGTTTTGTTCGTTTGTTTCGGCCCGTGTGGGGTAAGTCCCCGGGTCTTGTATTTATGCCCCTACGGAGTATATTTACATTTATGCCCCTCAGTGGGCCATAGTTGTAATTCCCCTCAGCGGGCCATGTTTGTAAGTCTTTACGTCCCAGGATGACTAAATCATGTATTCCTGTCCTTATATTGGCGGAATTACAAAATGGTCCTCCCCGGGGCCGTAAAAAGACCAAAGTCCTGTAATTTGCAGTTATACCCTGCAACTTTTGTAATTGGGGTTACGCCCCCGTCTCCTACTCTAACGCGGACTTTTGTATAGTCGACAATTCGCCGACGATCCCTGTACTTAATGGAATTATAAAAGCACCCAGCATACACCGGGCATCTCCTTGGGGGAAATTAGAGAAAACCCCCGGCTTTCCAAAAATTGCATATGTACTCTCTCCTTCGACCAAGTTGACATTTTGTGTCTTCTACGAAGCCCCTTGTCATTCCTTTGATCCGGAAATGTTGTCAGTGCACTCCGCCACTCAGATGTCACCCCAAACCTAGATCTGTATAGCGTATGGTAAAATTACCGAAATACCCCTGTGACCCAGAAATGGCCTAGCAACCCTTAAAATCCTCCAGAAAGAGCCTCAGCGCCTTGGGGAGTAAAGGGCCCGATCCTACTTCCGTTCTAGCCCAAAAATTTCAGTAATGCCCCTGGCCTGGGAAAATTACCAAAATATCACTGGGTTGGTAAAATTACCAAAATGCCCTCGGGTCCAGAAAATCTTCCTCGACTTCAATTATACCTATGGCTTCCCCCAAATCATCTTCATATTCCCAAATCCTAGGGTTTTGCCCAAACATGACCTCAGTTAAAACCCTAACTTAGTTGTTGTTTCTGTCGGTCTGTGGTGAATGAGTGGACATTGTGAGCCCTCCGAGAGAGTTTGCCCTCAACATCAGAACCCCCATAGAAGACTTTTGGGATTTCTTTGACAATCAAACAAAGGTGTTCGGACGTTAGGCCGATGTAAATCAACACTGACTCCGGTCAGTGGGGAAAGATCCAGCACCGAACTCAAATTGTCTGATACGATGCGCACCCACGGAATAACCCTCTCTATGCAGAGGAATGTCTCTTTTCAAAAAGAAAAATTTATTTTTCCTACGTGAAAATATTCTGTGTCTCACACCAAATAAAATATCCGATGAATAATTTAATCGGATATCGGATATCCGATTATTAATCGGATACGGATTCGGATATTGAGATATCCGTGTTGGATATTATCCGACCGAATATGAACCTTTAGATAAATATCTAAGGATACACATATTCTATATATAATTAACTCAAATCTTAATATGTTGTTTGATCGCCCTTTTTTACCTTTTTTGTCTCAAAATATAATTTAAAAATAAGAACTACACTTATACCCATTTGGTAAGTTATCTCCTATTTTTTAGGATGAAGTCTAATCTTTTGATAACATCTCCCAAAATAAAAATAACTTTCACTTTTTTTTTTGAGAAAATAACTTACGACCCTCTCACACGGCTCACATGACTCACCTCTAAATAGGTCTAGCAATTATCCGTTTAAAATTCGAACCGAATTCGAATTCATATTAATCCGATAATTATCCGAATAAAGTATCCGACGGATAATTCGATTATTAATCGGATACGAATTCAGATATCACACTATCTGCTCCGTATCCGATCCGTTTACAGGTCTACTGGCAAGTGCACCCCTTGTGTCCCTCCCATACACTTTCTCCTGACTGGTCGCTTCCAAATTGTTGACAACAGCCAGTTGCTACAGCTTTGCTTGTAACTGTACCCCGGGGCCCACCTCCGGTGGAGCTATGGCCAGAGGCGAAGGGTCGATACTCATTGGCCAGCCCAGCAGAAAGCGCCAATCACTTCCTACATCAACTGGGGTCTGGTTTGGCCTCCGTAGCCTTGTCTCCACCAGCTGTGCAAGCACGGTGTGGATTTGCTACAGGCCACACCCTAGTATGTTGCCGATAACTTGGTCCTGCACTCGTCGCCGGCCGACGGCCACTTCCAGTCCCCCCTCACCTCGCCAGGTTGGAAGGGAGGGCTCAGTCACCACGATTGCCTGTTCCCCCAGGAGGGCCGGGTGGGGATTACAAGCCACCGCAGTCGTCAGATCCCCTGTTGGAATCGATGGAAGCTGGAGAAGGCTCGTCGGAAGAGCCCCCACTGTGGCTGACACTCCACCAGTTCCGCACCCATCACCGTTGTCCTACTGCTGCATTAGGGTTGGCGAAGACGCTAACTGGCAGAGCTGACGAACAGTGCCGGGCCCAGGCGGCCCGATTTGACCGGCCAAGGTGGAACCGATAAGTCCGGGGCCTGGGCATACTGGGCCGGGTAACTAGTGTCATCGGATGTGGACTCGGGTAAATTTTGGACCCACAAGGACCCGCTCGTCTACCCATGAAGAAGGTGGTCTGGGCCAGGGAGTTCGGCAGGCCCATTCCGCGGCTCACTCCAGTGCGACAGACTAGCTGGCCTGGAGTGTGGCGCGCCCGATTCGAAATTTGAACTGGTGGACGCGGTGCTGCCACGAACCCCGCGCCACTGTTCATCTTCCTCCTCACATCTGCTATCTTGTTGCCCTAAATTCTCCAGGCGGCGCTTCAGTGTTCTGACCACCAACGCCTCAGCACCGACATTGAAAGTAATGGCGGTGGCACATCCTCCAGGCTGCACACCCTGACCGTGACGTCGACGGCCGTGAGAGAGCCTCTGGGAGCAACGTGTAGACTGCCCTCTTCCACCGTCGAACTGCTTGACCAGGAGGGCGATACCCTCCTCATCACATCAGAGGAGGGACATTCCCACAATGACGATGCCGATCCAGAGCTCCTTGGCATTGGGGAAAGTTCCCCTCTCTAGGGACCACCTCTGGAGTTGGAGAAGCATCCCTTCAGCCACAATGAAACCTACTTCCACCGCCGCCGCCACAGTGTCAGCATCTCGTCCGGCCGCTAAAACCCTTCCTGTTCACCTGTCGGATCACCTAGTTACCCTTTCCTCCAAACCTCTCCAAGAGATCCCTCACCCACTTCAGGTCCACGCTGCCTTCGACGGGGGAGAACCAGCAGCAAACATTGCAACCATTCCAGTCAGCTGCGAGTGAGTTTAGGGGGGATGTCTCCTACATTGAGGCATCACTCCCTCCCTCCCTTTACAATGGCAGACTGTAGGCCTCCTTGGATAGCGTCCGCATAGGATCTGCCTGGGTGCCATCTTCCGGCACCCTTCACCCTGCTTTCGACTGGCACCTGGTAGAGACGTCAGATGTGGCCGCTCCTTCCGCACGTAAAATAGGTGGGAGGGGGACACCGTGGACTCGCCACCAGTCCGCTACCTCCCCTGCTCCCATACTGTAACCCGACAGTACGACCAGCCGACAGCACACCCCAATGGTGAGGTCGGACTCAGAAGCCTCCCCCAAGGGGGATCCGATTTGCACCGGATGCCACCTCTGGCGGGTAACCCATTCCCCCCTCAGAAAACCCAGAGCAGAAAGGATAACGGGAAAATATATTGCCATGCCGTAATGCCTTAGGAAATTCTACAGAGAGAATCTCCACTTACTTTCTCCTTCTATGTAGAGTTTACATTGTAGGGATCTGCCCTTAAGGATATTTTTCATTTATGCAGTTTATTCCATGGTTCGCTGGATCGGATCGGATAGGCTCGGATCGGACGATCCGATCGGTTTCTAGGCAAACTGACCCGATCCCGATACAAGATGGACCGATCCAACAGTGGGATCGGGCCGGATCGGTCGCATCGGCCAATCCCAGCCGATCTCGGGCGATTTTGGCCATGGTCTCATTTGAATTTCAAAAAAGGGGTTTTGGGGGGAATGCCAACCAAGTGTCTTTGGTCCTTGGGACATTTTGACCGGGATTTCACTCTCTCACACACCTTTCACTTCTCTTCTCTTTCACTCTCCTAGGTTCCTTTCTCTCCAAGTCTCTCTCTCTCTCTCTCTCTCTCTCTCACACACACACACACACACACACACACACACACACACACACTCACTCTCACTCTCTCCCCTCTCAATCTAGGCTCATGTCAACTATTTCACATTAAATTTGATATAAAACTATGCTATAACAATTTTTTTCTATTTTTTTTCAGATTTTTTGGAAGTCTTTGAATTTTTTTAGACATTTGTATACTGGGATCGGCCAGATCGGCCGATCCAGATCGGTTTGGGACCGGGCTATCTGATCCCGATCCCCGATCCCGCCAACTTTGGTTTATTCAACTACCATTGAATTATATTTCACATGACCTTCTTTAGAGTTGATTTTTGCTGCGAATATGTATTCCTAATTTTCGATATGTGGATGTTTTGCCATAAAGAGCATGAGGAGGGGATTGGCATAATAACATTAGCAGCAGCAACAGCTTCAGAACTTTAGAGTTGAAATTTATTCAATGAGAAATATGACTTAGATTTTTCATCCTGTGATACTATCATTACTAACTCATCCTTGTGTACCATGCATAAATTTTGAAGGCCCAAGATATCTACTCTAGAGGGCTGGAATACCATTACCAACAATCAATTTTTCTAATGTGAAGACCTAGATTGGAGGATTGGTTTAACAGTTGTTAATGTTCATTGAACTGCATCCGCCATCTCCCTATAGCATTGGAGTAAGGCATCCAAGACATTCCTTCCTTCTCTTTCTTTACCTTAGGACAATGATTAAGATCAAGTTTAAAACCCTTGACAATGGGAGAGTAAATAATCTCAGACTCATGCACTCAGAAATGTTGTAACATCTTGATCTCTCTCCTAAGACAAAACAAGAATTCTGTTAGAATTATCTTGAAATATGTTGTATTAATAATCAAAACAAGGGGGGTGGTCAACAAACTGCTACTGGAAGATATTAGTGGAGTCCCTTAAACGAATGTGTTAGACATGTTCATTTCCAAAAAAAAAAAACGTGGTTGTGAAGTTTACATTAATAATTCAGCCTTTATGGCATATTCTTGTTCTTGGAGCAAGGTAGGATCCTAATATTGGTCAATAGGAATGTCAGCCAACATGACCGACTGTGGATGTTCATTTTGCTTTATTTGGATTTCTTCTTTATTATTCCAGTACAATGTATCCCGTAATAATGTTCATTTTGCTTACAGCTTATGTTATAGTCCACTTTGAACATGAAATCCTTCAGCCAGACTAACATGACTCCAAAAGTATCACACAATATATCTTAATTGAAGGCAACTTCCTACTAAGGAGTCGGATGCATGAACCACGGAAAAGGGATTTTCGTCAGTAAGCAGAAACCCTCATCTTCTTTTTTGCAGCTGTTTGTTATGTGTTTATTTTCTACTAGATTTAGGAAAGTCAGAGTTATTTGGTCATTATTATTAGTGGTTATGTCAATCCACAGTGAAATATTGACTATGATTTTCCATAGTTTCCAGTCACTCTCCTTGGTTCTCATTCCTGATTTCCTCCATGGCAGTGATGTCTCAAATCCTTCCTAGGCTGAATTCCTGTCTGATTCTGCAGTGCATCTCTAACTTAGTACTAACTTAGTACTAAATCGGTATAGTGCTCCCTAATTTTGACAGTCAATGTGTCAAGTTGATGACAATGTCTGCTTATCCTGGCTTTAACTGGAAGTATCAAGAACCATCAACAAGTTTAGTTTATATTAATCTTTGTTCATCCAAATAATTTGCTACTTGCAAGACTGCTTTTTCCAGTTTGATTTTGAAGCATCTGCTTTACTTGTTCTGGAAAATCAAAGCTTGATATCCAACTCTCCCCAGGTTAAGTAGAATGTGGAAATCAATGCTGGAGTGTCACCATTCACAGTACATTACGATCTCATTAGCTTATCATGTGAAGAACTCAATGGCAGTATCACAAAGCGAATCCTACAAGGACGCCCTAGTCCACCTCCTGAATGAAATTGACTTCTTCAGGACCAGCTTTGCAAATTGGATTGACAGTCAAAAGGCATATGTGGAAGCTCTGAATGCCTGGCTTCAGAACTGCATCCAGTTACCTCAGGAACGCTCGAGGGGAAGAAGGGCAGCAGTGTTCTCGCCCCGCCGAGCCCTTGCACCTCCTATTTTTGTTCTTTGCCGTGATTGGCTTGCTGCAATTAAGTCATTGCCATCTGAGGAGCTCTCTGATGCCATTAGAATCCTGGTGTCAGATTTGCATATTTGCCTCGACAGACAGGCAGAAGAGAACCCAAAAGAAGTCAACACCAAGGAACTTGACAACGAGGAACAACTGCGCAGGAAGGAAGCAGAGGACCATGAGAAGGCTTCAAGCTTGGCTGTTTTGCAACCAAATTTGACAAGAGTGTTCAATTCACTCTCGAAATTTGCCGAGGCATCTCTGAAAGTCTATGAGGATATTAAGCAGGGAAGTGAGGCAGCTCGCAATGCATATGCCAATGGCAGGATAAGGTTTTTGATGTAATGTAACTGCATAGCTGTGCTCTTTGCAGACAACGAACTAAATCGAATACATGAGTTTTACTTTAGATGGTGTGAGGCTCATAACTAGGTGACCTTCCTGAAGTATCCCAAAAGTTCCTCTTACATGAAATTTGGAAATGCCTACCAAATTTTATTTACACCTATTTATGTGTACATGGTGTATCTGGATTCTCCAGCTATCCTTGCTTTCTCTTTGCCATTTCGTTTCTTTGTTTCTTTCTTTTGTGAATGGTAGGAGAATCCAGAAACTGCCACTAAAACGCATCTTTTTGAGCCCGCGAACTTCTAGATTTTTGCAGGAACCTGAATGTGATTATTTCTCTGGAAATACTTGATAATTTGGATTCATATGTGATCTATAATCTCAGGAAGAGACTTATGAACGATTTCTTCACCCTCTATTTGCCAGCCACGGTACTTACATTTTAGCATAGGGGTGCAATATTTTTAGAAAGAGAAAAATAGATAATAGCTTTCTTTTGTTTACATGTGGTTCTCCCGAAACTTGGATTCGAGTGCTCATTTTTTTTCAATCATTTATTTGAAAACTTGATAACGAATCAAGATACCAACCCATCCGTAGAAGCCAGAGCCTTCGGTCAAAGCTAGGGTGTATTACCAATAATCGATCATCAAAAACCTTAATTGCGCATGATGAATTCAGCTGGAGATTAACCTGGAAATCAACTTACAGACTTCCCGAGTGTGGGTGGAAGGGAACGCAAGGTGATAGTTTGGGTATATAAAGAGCTACCGCAAAACATGCATGCAATGACGATAACCAAAGAGCTGTAGGCACCGAAACAAGAGTAAAAGAGGCACCGAGACAGGTTTTTGGGCTGAATTAGGGTGAATAGGTGAGAATAATCTGACATCATAGAAAAATTTGTGGGGCTATCAGAAAATCCATCCACGTACCATCAAATCTGTAGGGGGAAATAAAAACTGTGATTCGACGATAACATCGGCTTAAGACAGTCACATCACATTGTTTTTACGGATAACTTATCCCTTCTAGGTCTATTCTTTTATTAAGCTTCGCATGAGCATGTACAGAGAAAAAGGTTATTAAATATTTATGCAGTTGCCAGATTAATTCTGGAGTACACAACTGAAGCAGGCTCCGTTCTAAATCCCACTAGTTGAGTGTAGTTTGAGTATGCTTCCGACTGCATGGCAATAGGAGCTCTAGTGACATCATCTGGAATATCAAATCCGTCTACAAGTTCTTTGGCAACACTCCTCACTTGGAAACATAAGTAATCCCTGAGCTTGTGAATGGCCTGAAGATAATAAATAAATAAACCAAAGGCATAATTCAGATGAGCCCAACTAAATGTGGTAAAAGAGAGAATTGCCAGACAGTAGATAAATTGGGGGCCATACCTTTGCTTTGTTAGGAGCCACATAATCTACATTACGGTAAGTCCCAATGTCATTCCAGATCCGATCCAAAGCATACAGATCACAGACTAGCTTCAGAACAGTTCGGGTACTCCTGTCTGGACAGCTGTAGACGACAAGAACAAATTACATTACATTTTAGTGTAAAGAATTTTTTTTTGACAATTAGAAAGACATTCTTACTTGTTTACAGCTTCGATGAACTTTGCTAGGATGATTGTTTCAATATGGGATTCTGCCAGGGTTAGTAAATGATTAAGGCATCTATTCCACGCTCCAAAGCCTCCAAGGGTGTTATTGTGCTTGCGAAGCCGTATTGCAGCAGTTTGAAGCAATCGTGAAGTCCGATACTGTGGAATTGAACTATGTAAACAAGAAGAACATAAAGGTTCTACCTTAAACAGATAGAAAAGAGCATCAGCTCACTCTAAATGCATCCAGCTGAAATTTGGGATCCCTTAAATGGTCTTCTCCTTCCCATCGAGCAGTCACAGGATTTGGCTGGGAAAGATATGCAATCATCGACTCTCTCAAGTAGTTCCAAGTGACTGAGAGTGTCCCGCCTCGGAAAGTGCGCATGTACTGTTTCAAAAGATCAGCCGCAACCTACATCAAAGAAAGTTGAATATCAACAAACTGCAACAGCCCAAAAGTTGATCATCTGAGAACTCCCATTACCTGCTGTAGAAGAACAGTATTGTCTCCTTCAAATGTCTGAAATATGTCATGGTCATTCCTAAGACTCCCAAGTCGATTTACAGCTGCATACCCATGACCACCACAAGCTTCCCTACAGATGCTTAAGGATTTGGCTGTGTATGAAGTAACATAAGCCTTGAGGCCTGCTGATAAAGTATGGACATCGTTGACAATGTGTTCATCATGAGTTTTCTTCATCTCCGTGTACCTCTCGACCATATAAAGAGTTGCAAAATGGAAAGCATATGCTGAAGCCAGCATAGGCATGAGTTTATGCTGCTGAGATTGGTAGTCCAATATGCAGACCTCGGGCTGTTTGGGAGGGCCGAACTGGTGGCGAAGTAAAGAGTATCTCACAGCAATTGTTGTAGCAAGTTTGAGAACACTTACTGAGGAATATCCAAGGCCAACCCTTCCTCCAACCAACTCCCCAAGTGTCGCAGCAAACCTTTTGTTGACAGAAGGGAGACTGCTTGTGTACTCTCCATCTCGTGAGACATCCCCAAACCGGTTAAGTAAATTATCTCGAGGTATCCTCACACTAGAAAACTTCAATGCACCATTATCTACTCCATTCAAGCCAACTTTGTGGCCACAATCACATATCTCAATGCCAGGAAGTGTCTCATGGGTCTTCATGTCTCTTATTGGAACAATGAAGGCATGGATACCCATATCATTGACAGCACCTGCTTCTTTGGAAGGCAAAATCAGCCTTGCAAATACTGTTGCAAACTTCCCATGAAGAGCAGCATTACCAATCCACCATTTTATGGCACCATCATTTGGAGTGTCAATTATGAATTCATCAGTGATGGGATCAAATGTCGCAGTTGTTTGGAGACCTTGAACATTTGAGCCTGTCAGCAAAAACATGTCCAAAGTTCAATTTTAACAAAGGCATGGGGATTCTATTTCAAAGTAATCTATAAATGATAAAAAGGAAACTAGAGTTAGACTTGACACATAATGGTAGAAGTGATATTTAAATTAGTCACTAGTAAAAGCTCACCATGATGGAGTTCTGTCATAGCAAAACAGCCTGGGTAGTCCAAATTATCAATCCCACCAAAGTACTTATCTCTGTGTTTCTGTGTTCCTAAGTTGATCACAGAACCTCCCCAGAGGCTGCAAACCAAGTATGTTGACATTTAGCAGTACCAGAATAAAGGACCCACTTAATCTGGAATAATGCAATAATCTGAAGCTTGACACAGAAAGATCAAAATGTTGAATAAATAACCAGAAGCATGGCACAGAAAAATCAAAACGTTAAAAAAGTAGCTAACTAATTCCAGAGTAAATACTCCCTCTACCCCACATTTTTAATCACTCCCCTTTTCCTTTTACTTGTCCCTTTAATCACTCTCCTTTTCCTTTTACTTGTCCCAGTATAACATCACTCACATTTTTCTTCCATATTAACTTTTATTCTGAGAAAGAGGTCCAACACATTGGTTATGATAGTAAAACAGATGATACTGGGACAGAAAATTAAATAGACAAGCAATAATCCTCTATTTTCTTCAAGGGTGCTTTTCAAACCCATATGTTGAAACTGGAATTAGAGTAATTCAAAAAATATCCATCTAGAAATGCTTCTGTCTGAGCTGACGCTTCCCTGAAAATGTCACAGGAGATATTGTAAACAGAAATGCAGCAAAAGATAATATAGGAAACATAGTCACTTCATATCCAAGAGCCGTGTGCTTTTCCGTGTATTTTAGTTTCCTCCATCCTAATGTCCAATTATCCACGATCTTTCTCTTTCCAAAGTTGACATTTAACTAGTCACCATCCTCACCAGCATTGAAAAACAATTTGTTTCATATCTGGATTTACCCAAAAGTAAGTTAAAACCTTGAAACTTATCAATTACTAGTCACTACATTTATTAAGAGATATGCACCTGTATGAAGCTGCATAAATAAACCCCAACCAATGGCGGTGAATAAGATGGTTATGATTAGAATTTATAGGTTTTCTCTGAGTTTCGGAGGTAAAGCAGCTTGGGGGGTATAACTCAAATACTAGCATTTTAGAGTAATATATGCAAAAGCAAGTAAGGTAAAATGTCAGAAACTTTTGACACAAATGTATTGAAATGCGCAATGTTATAGAACACGAAAAGTTGAAGGGTACACATGGCATAACCACTACAGTGAACAGACACTGAGTGAAAAACTAATGCAAAAACTTTTCCTTTCTTTTGCATATTCAACATCTAATCTACAGTCCCTGTTCATTCTTCCCAGCAACATGTTAAAATGAAAAGAGGGTGCCTTTTCATGAAAGCTGGGTTCAGATATAACCCGGCAACCTACAAAGAACGGGAGTTGCTTTCCAAACAGGGTACCTTCCGGTGAAGGCTATGCTAAGTCATAATAGCCGAAGAGTAACCCCCCCCCCCCCAAAAAAAAAAAGAAAGAAAAAAAAAGCTATGACCCAATTCTTAAGAAAAAGGTAAACAACTTGTAGAAGTTTAATTCAACGAGTTTTAAAACAATATCTACATGCCGCCCGGTGAAAGCTAAAGCTAGTTCATATCTGAAAATTATCACCCAAAAGAAGGGGGAAAAACACACCGCTTCTTACATAGAAAGGGAAACACTCTCAGTCATCAAATGTAAGCTAATTTATACCCGATCGAGAAAAAAATACACGAATTTCTTACATAAAAAGGGAAACAACACCCCCTCTCCTTTACGTGCGTCTTTTCCTTGAAAACCAATTACTCACACAAGAAAGGAAAACTCTTCACTCAGAGAGAAAGAGAGAGATCACCTGTACTGGACGCCCATCTTGATGGCGAGAGACATGTCGACGCTCCCCACCGCCTGGGCAATGGCGAAGTACACGCCCGGCTCGTCGAGCACGTAGCGGAACGGCCGTACCCCGGCGTCCCGCACCAGTGCCTGGAGCTGCCTAAGGCAGAGCTCGCGGTGTTCGGACAAGGAGATCCCGATGGGGGTCTGGAGGTCCGGGCGGGAGCTGAAGAAGCGAGACACCCGCTCCTGGACGTCCCAGTGTTTCCCCCTCATATAGGCGGCCAGCGCCGGCGGGTTCGCCACCGACACCCGCTGCGCCTTGGCGCACGGCGCCGGAGACAGCTGGTGGGGCCCTTCCGCCTCCCCCACCGGAGGGGAGGGGGAGGCCAGGTGCAGGGACAGGCGCCTCACCCGGCGCAGCGCCCTGGAGCGGTCGTCGTCGTCTGCGACGGAGGCGTTCGACATCTGATCGCACAGAGAGAGAGCGCGAGGGAGGAGATGAAACAACGCGGAAAAGGTGACGGTTTTAAAACCAGCGGAGAGTAGTTTAAGATGTGTACATCGCGCTGTGTACTAATTTAGTACGTTCAAAGGGATGATGAGCAGACGTAGCATGGCTTCAACACGTGTTCCATAACAAACGAATTGCCATGGATTTTGTCGCTTGCTCTATACACCTCAATAAGCATATCGCTGTGGACTCCCGATGGTGGGGTCTTTAACTAAGAATGACGTGAACTGCACGCCAAATCGACGGGACGCGTGACGATGCGAAGCAGGATGTGACGGAGAGATTTTGACGGACGAGGATAAAGATGGGGAAAGGCCAATGGGGACACTTGGCAAGCGCCATCCACCAATTATATTGTACTGCACCAACTTGACCAATAAGGTAAAAAATTGAAAAGGATGATATTTTTATTAAAAAATCAAAGGCTAATGCTCCCCTTTGGGTTGGAGTTTTAATTTGTATTAATGTTTTAGAGTGTGACAGTGATACAGAAGGATACGAGGGGTGACAGCTCAATTGAAAAGATTAATTGTTGAGACGTGTAATTAATTCTAATTTATGAATTGTAGCTTAAATTGTGATTATATTTCACTAAGTTTTGATTGAGTTTTGTTTGGGAGTTAAATCTTGAGTTAGTGAGTTAAAATGAGATTTTTTTACTATGAAATAAATTTATGAATTAACGAACGTAAGTTTGTTTTAAGAAAGATACAGGAGGGAGTCGAATTCTTACCTCTCCAAGGTGTAAATTCAAAACTCCAAAACTCTTCTCTAATTTAACTTCTTGTAGGATCTGTTTGGATACCCGACCTTAACACCTATTCGCTTTGACTGCACATGTTATATATTCTATCTTATTCTATTTAACCCCCTCTTAACCCGCCTTAACCTGAGGTTACCTTGTTCCGCCTGGGCGCCCGAATATGCATCGGCGAAGTGTTTCATAGAAACCCAGGCGACATCTACTTTTTCCCCCTTTCCTTTCTTCCAACGGAACTCTACCTCCGCGTCTCCAACAAAACCCATGTCGCCCTGCTCCGCCATCGCTCGCTGGCTCTTCCCTTGTCGTCGCCTCTCCCTTTGCTGGCCCAATTTGCCCTGTTGCCTTCGCCGCGATGGTAGCTGTGTATGGAGGCTTTACCCCACACAACGTTGTCTCGACGAGGAACTGAGCCGTCAACGACGGCTATTACTACAAGGTTAGATGGGTGGTTGGGAAACCCTCAAGCCTACACCCATCTCTTGTCCAATCATCTCTGCAATCTTCTTCGATCGAGCGACAATCGTGCGGCTAGGGTTCATGTTGTTCCCCTTTTTCTGCTCCCCATATACTGTGTGAAATCAGCTTTGCAAGAGATGGGTTGAATCGATAGACAAGCGATCCCGCTCGTGACCCTACATTGTTATTTGCTCTTCTCCTATTTTAACCCCTTTTAGGACTCCTTCGCAATGTCATCCCCATCATCCGTGTCAAAAGCGATGGCTTCCCTAGTAGAAGAGCACGTCTCCTCGGCCCCTTGTCACAGCTGGTTCCTTTTGTAGATGCCCTTGAATCTCTTTTTCTTTTCCCTGTTTAAGCATTTTACTGGATCCACTTCGAGAATTAGACCCAAGGTGCTCCCTCAGTAAGCATCTACTATGAGAACTAGATCCATGTGATGATAAAGGTGGCCCGATTGGTATGGAATTACAACAAGAATTAGGGCCCTAGTCTGAAGACGACAGATTTTCTAAGATGTCGGACAATGCCTTTCGTTTGGGTGCTATGGCAAATATGAAATCCATTGTGTTATGGTTTAGACACACGTCCAATTTATAGAAGTAAATTTTAGTAAAATGAGTTTACTCATCTTTGTTGAATTGGATTATACTTTGTGAAGCATATTTTTGTGATTGGCTCAGTGGGTAGGACTAGATAGGTTATGCATAGCCCTTCTGTAAATCTGAAATATGATAAATATGTTCACATGCAAATGTTATACCTTATGTTATTTATAGTTTCTTAGCTAATGTTATATATTTAGAATATGTGGAAATGCATGTTGAAGTCTGGAAATTAGTACTTAAGTTTTGTCAATTTATTATATGTTAAACTTATCACCGGTTCTAATGTCTAGTGAGTCTGAAGACTCATGTACTGGATTAATCTATTTTTCAGGAAATCAGTGAGAATATATTTTGGAGTTCTGGGCAGCACGGAGGGTGGAGAGCGATCCAATTAATGTTTTGAATAGTATGCCCTATAAGATTGTGCTCTTTATTTGTAGTGATGAATATAAATTTTAGATCCCGAGAATACACTTCAATGTTTGTAATGAATACACTTTAGTTAAATGATGTACAGTGTTATACGTGATAAAATTGTTGACGTCTTATTTAGGTTAATATTTGTGGAATTATATGATATAACTTGTGCTATATTAAAAGCAACAATAGTTTAGACATATAGTGCCATGCAGAATACTCCTCTCACAACGATGAATGTCAGAAGTGACGGCCCTAGAATTGATAAGAGATGACTTAGAAAGGGGGTGTCACACTTGTGGCATCAAAAAGGTGCACTGTATCTGTTGACACAGTCAGGTGATTATGGCACTTTGACTTCTCGGAACCCAGTGGTGTGGACCAGCTATTACTGGATGAGGACCACATGACTAATCTTGGATCTGTGTTCATATTTCCATGCATCTTGGTTTGTGGGTGGGGCTATAGTTGCACTTCTCGAGAAATACATGTCTGACTTTGCTCTTGCTTCGAGATCCTTCACTTTGACTAATGAGACTTGACGTTTCAAGACTTTTGCCACTACCGCCATACAAGATTCGAGCTATCTGGCATGGCGCTCGGCCTAATGCTTTCATGCTGAAGTCATGGTGGTGAGAGTCAAGCTGGTAGACCTTCTGGAGGGTCAGGCCGAACCATGATTTTATATACCGATCTAATACGCTACGTACCGCGCACACATGTCGAATTGTACCATCGTGTTACCGACACGGCCAGTGCGTGGGATGCAAGCGATATGATATGCATATATGTTTAAATATAAATTTTTTATATCCTATGACTATGTGATTTATTAGCTTAGTTGGGTAGAAGTGTTGGGTCATATACGTAAGATTGTAGGTTCGAGACTCCGGCTATGTCATGAGGCGCCCCACTTACAACAAGAAAAAGCACGTCCCGATGCGGGTGCACAAAGAAACCAGTCCTGCAGTGGAAAGACTCCATGCCATTATTGATGGGCTCGAAGATTATGAACAGCCCGAAATTCAACCTGTGGAGCTGAAGGAGTATGTCCCTTGGAGGGAGTTCGAGTCACTTGAATTAGCTCCGGGAGCAGAAGCCGAGGCAGAGGGAGAGCCTCTCTTATGGGGTGAACCCCCAGAAGGCCAGTTGCCAGCCACTGAAGAAAAGAAGAAAAGGAAGCAGAGAAGGCCCAGAAATAAGAAGAAAAGCAGTGTTGTTCTCTCTTGCAACACCCTCTCGGCCTTATTTGATACTGCCCTCTCCCTGGGGGAAGAAGAGCAAGAGTCGCCCGTTGAACCATCAGAAGTGAATCAGGCAGAAGCATCCACCTCCCAGCATGTCACTAGGTCGGGGAGGAAATGGGGACGCCCTCCTCAAGCCAACCATAACATCCTGCTCAGGGGAGAACAACCATATCATATCCCTGAACCTAGGGTCCAAGGCATGGAGATTCCCCCTCCCTCGGGTCTCTATCCCGGAGAGCCGGTCGGCCGGAGTATACCTTCATTTATTGAGTTTCTCACGACTCAAGGGGAAAGGCAGTCATGCCCCCGCGAGTCTCAGCGGATCAAGGAAGCAAGTAGCCTCCTGGCCCCGCTAGTAGTAATTCCTTCTCGGTTAAGGGAAGAACCTGACAACATCCCGAACCTTGCCGAGTTCATGCAAGAGAAGGAAGTGACCCAACAGGCCCCGCAAGCTCAAGCGATACCTGACCCGGTGGAGGAAGCACCCGCTGAGCCGGCTTCCCAGGCCCAGACTGGGGGCAGGCGCAGTAGAGCCGAAGAGATGAAGTTGCTCGAGGTCCGAGCTAACAATAGAATAGTCAAGCACCTGAAGAAGATCCCAGCCAGGTTCACCGTCTGGGAGATCTTGTCCCTAGATGAAGAGACACTGCAGGCCGTCATCGCAGCGCTCCAGACACCAGCATATGTGAAAGCCTGCCTTGCAGAGATGTCACCCGAGGTAGCTATGGCTTTTACAGAAGAAGATATGCTCCTACCTACCTGCAGTCACAACATGCCACTCTACATGAGGGGGCAGCTGAATGGGCATCCCATCAACATAGTATTGATTGACCCTAGGGCGGCAGTGAACATACTCCCCTACCGGATATACCAAAAATATTACTTTGATGTACACTTGATCGAGGTCAAGAATGTTAAGATTGCTGGCTTCAACCAGAAGTGCGAGGTCCCCATGGGGATTGCAGAGTTTAACCTCTCTCTCGGTGATTTCACAACTAAGGTCCAATTTCATGTGATTAACTCCAGCACCTCCTACAAAGCATTGCTCGACCGGCCTTGGCTACACCAAAACAGGGTAGTGCCGTCTACACTGCATCAATCCATCAAGTATCCCGGCAACGGGAAGGAGGAGAGGATCTTTGCTGACCTCCACCCTTTTTAGGTGTTCGAATGCCATCTCTCAGACGCCAATTTGTATCTGGAGAAGCCGAAGCAAGCTCCCCAAGTCACCCTGGACAAGGGAAAGAAGAAGGCGGAGCCCGACAGCTGGTTCCCTCCACCGCCGCCAGACTATGTGGCTCCCCATCAAGTGTCATTTGTTTCTGGGGCAGAAGGAGTATTCAAAGCCACTCCCCTTTCCATCTACCCTGCACCGGGGTTGCCACACCTCGAAGACTTGCTGGAAGACATCAGGGTCCCGCTCGGGATCATCAAGCCTCTCGCAGAAGCTGACTGCCAAGTGGTTGAACCATTGAAGACCTTTGAGGTGCCTAACCCCGGAGGACGGTCTACTATTTTCTATGTGGCTGATGAGCACCCGGTCAGAGGGGATGATGATTGTAAACTCCCCGACGAACTGCATGACCCACTCGTCCCGATCACGGGACTATCTGATATAACCGGCCGTGTAGCCAGAATGACCAGAAAACAAGGGATCCCCTTCTGCCAGCTCTCCAGTCGGAAGGACATGTTCAAAAAGATGTGGAACCCACCAAACCTGGACCGGAGATTGCTGCAAATCACCTGGCATCAAGGATTAGGTTTTTCACTAGAAGACTCCTACGAGGCCGACGTGATATCAGTCTTGGCTTCGGGTGGCGATAACCTCACAAGCGCCGTAGTTCCGCATGAAGGTGAAGGTCGCTCGCACCTTAAGCCCTCAGCTAATGAAGAACAGAATGACGAGGTATTCCTATGGAATCCACCTCCCCGCAGGAATAAGGGGAAGGCCCCGTCCTCCTCTGAAGGACCAACCCCGAATGACTACAACAGCGGTGCGCCTTTGCCCTCATCTGACACTGATGCAAAGGATGGGGAGGCAGGCCGGACACCGGGCTTCCCTCGGTGCGATTCCACCCTATTTGCCCTATGCTATCAACAACAGCGGGAAATCGAAATGCTGAAGGATCGCTTGGCCGAAGTGACGGCACTCGTGTCCGACCTCATCAGGGGCATCCTCCGCCAACAGAGCAACGGCGTGCACCAGTCCCTGAGCACCGTCCCGAATTTTCCCGTGTACCTGAAGAGGGAGGCTGAGGATGTGGCTACTTCCCCGGCCAGACGATCGGCCGAGCGGAACCCAACGCTACGGGAGAGGATGCAAAGACCCTACTCTTTCCCGAGGAATAAAACCCGAGAAATTTTTGAGTGGGCTTGCTACTATGGCAAGGTATCCCTCCCCAGATCCAAGAGGCCGCAAGATGCTGGCAAAAGCGGTGACCCCTTGTTCTGCCCTTATCACCAAATACTAGGCCACTCTATCGAAAACTGCTATGTCTTCAAGGATATTGCTCAAGACCTGATTGAGAGAGATGAGCTCAGAATGGGAGATTATGTGGTGGCTCCGCCACGCCACCATGTGACAGGCAGCCACGAAAGAAGTGTTTACATGGTGTCGGTCCAGCACCAGATTTTTGAAAATGCAGCGGAGAACGGGCAACCTCGGCCGCTGGCGGAGAACCAGCCCATGTCGCGGCAATCCGTCACTTGGGCCCCGGTTAAAGCCGTCTATGATGATTACCAAGAAGACCCCGGAGAAGTCCTTTGTTTCTCCGCACATGAGGACCCCTCGGAGTCGCAGCCTGCAAGCCCGGAACTGGGGGATACCAGCAAAGCCTCATTGCCCAACGAGGCGGAGCAGGGCGACACCTATGGTGTCCTTGAAGCAGAAGATGGCGAAGATCAGGATTTCATTGACCTGTTACCGGCACCACCGGAAATTGAAGATGGCGGCCAGACCACGGTAGATGAACTTGTTGAAATTAAATTGGGCACGGAGGGTGACCCCAGGCCGACCTTTCTAAGTGCCCTTCTTACTCCACGAGAAAGAGAACAATATATCAAATTGTTGCAAGAGTTTCGGGACTGTTTTGCCTGGAACTACAAGGAGATGCCCAGCCTAAGCCCCGGTGTGACCCAACATATTCTGGCCATCGACCCCAAGGTGGAACCGGTGAAGCAGTCTCCCCGGCGCATGAGGCCGGAGTTGATAAACCAAATTAGCAAAGAAGTCGACAAGCTCATAGATGTTGATTTTGTAGCTGAAAACCAGTATACCACCTAGTTGGCCAACATTGTGCCGGTGAAGAAGAAGAATGGACAGATCAGGATTTGCGTGGACTTCCGCGACCTGAATAAAGCCTGCCCAAAAGATGATTTCCTGGTGTCCATCACTGAAGTCATGATTGATGCAACTACTGGCCACGAGGCTTTGTCCTTCATGGACGGATCGTCCAGCTACAGCCAAATCTGGATAGCTGAGCACGACCGAATTCATACGGCCTTCCGGTCACCCAAAGGGATATTCCACTACAAAAGAATGCCCTTCGGCCTCAAGAACGCCGGCGCTACTTACCAGCGGGCGATGACCAAAATATTTGACGAGCTGCTATACGAAAAAGTCGAATGCTACATTGATGATTTGGTCGTCAAGTCGAAGAAAAGAGAAGATCACCTGAAAGATCTCATAGCCATCTTTGAAAGACTCCGGCAGTACGAGCTGAAAATGAACCCGATGAAGTGTGCCTTCGGCGTCTCCAGTGGGAAGTTCCTTGGCTTCATTGTCCGATATAGAGGGATCGAGGTCGACCATTTTAAAATAAGAGCCATTCAGGAGTTACCTCCTCCAAAGGATCTGGGAGAGTTGAGAGCCCTGCAAGGCTGGCTGGCTTACATCCGAAGATTTATCTCCAATCTGTCGGGGCGCTGTCAGCCATTCCACAGATTAATGATGAAAAATGCACCTTTTGACTGGAACCAAGAATGCCAGAAGGCCTTCGATCAGCTGAAGGGCTACTTAAGGGCCCCGCCTGTGCTGGGGGCACCTGTCAAGGGGAGGCCGCTTATTCTATACATAGCCGCCACCGAATGTTCACTGGGGGCAATGCTCGCCCAGAATAATGACGAGGGAAAAGAGCAGGCTCTCTACTATCTTAGCCGAAGGCTAGTGGGGGCAGAAGTAAAATACACCCCGATTGAGAAGGTCTGTCTCACCTTGGTCTTCGCAGTCAAGAAGCTGAGGCATTACATGCTATCCCATGAAGTGAGCCTGATCTCCAAGGCCGACCCAGTTAAGCACATTCTCTCCCAGCCAGTCCTGAAGGGACGTCTCGGCAAGTGGGCCGTGCTGTTAATGAAATTTGATATCACCTATGTGCCGCAAAAGGCCGTTAAGGGTCAAGCCGTGGCCGAATTCTTCACGGCACATCCTGTGTCTGAGGATTCCCCACTGGCTACAGAGTTGCCTGAAGATGAGACACTGGAGGTGGACCAAGTCCAACAGATCGCCTGGCAGCTGCACTTTGATGGAGCCTCAAGAACGGAAATGACCCCGTCCGGACATACCAAAGTACGGGCAGGGGCCGGCATCATCCTTAAATCCCCGGAGGGAGAAGTATTGCATACATATTGTTCTATCAATAAACCCTGCACAAATAACGAGGTAGAGTATGAGGCTCTGATCATCGGCCTCCAAGTCGCTTTGCAAATGGAGATTAAAATGCTGCAAGTATTTGGCGATTCGTTACTAGTCGTCAAGCAAGTACAGGGGCAGTTTGATGTCTGAAAACCTGAGCTGCTCCCTTACCATGCTAGAGCAAAGCGGCTCATGGAGCAATTCTACCTTATTGAGATAGGCCATGTTGCCAGGGGAGAAAATGCACAAGCCAATGCACTGGCAAAGCTGGCAAGCTCACTAGCAGTCCCGCCTGATGGATCTCTTAGCATCCGGGTGGTGAATCAGTGCCAGGTGCCTAGCATGATAGAAGAACCAGAAGAAGAAGAACTGGAGGTCGCTGCAGCAGAAGCCGTCGGCCTGCCTGACTGGAGGGACCCTCTTATGCAATGGTTTAAACACCAGCAGCCGCCCAAGCAGAGAGAAGAGAAGATTAAGCTGATCAGAACAAAGGACTCTTATGAGGTTCGGAACGGGATCCTATTCCGAATTATGGCGGATGCCAGACGGAAGGTGCTCCTGCGATGTCTATCCACTGAAGAAGTTTGGAAAGTCATGAAAGAGGTCCACGCCGGGACAGCCGGTGCACACCAGGCAGGACCGAAGATGAAAATTGAAATAAAGAAGCTCGGCTACTACTGGCCGACAATGTTTGATGACTGCTGCAAGTACGCCAAGTCTTGTCAGAAATGCCAGCAGCATGCCACGGTGCCCAGGAGGCCGCCCGTGCCGCTACACCCGACATTACCCAGTTGGCCTTTCGCCCAGTGGGGAATAGACGTCGTGGGTCCACTACCCGCGTCATCCGCCGGGTGCAAATACATTTTAGCTGCAATTGACTACTTCTCCTGCTGGGCGGAGGCCGTTGCCTTGAGAGAAGTGACTGGGGAGATCGTCGCCAGATTTGTCCAGCGTAATATCATATTCCGGTTTGGCACACCGAAACGAATCATCTCAGATAATGGAAGCCACTTCCGCAACCAAAAAGTCTACCGGCTGGCAGAAAAATACAAGATCAACTGGAGGACGTCAACCCCCTACAACCCGCAAGCCAATGGTTTGGCCGAAGCTTTCAACAAAACTCTTTGTACGCTCCTCTCCAAAATTGTCAATTCTAACAAGAGGGACTGGGAAGAAAGAATGTATGAGGTCCTCTGGGCATATCAAACTGTTTACAAAACTCCAATGGGTTGTTCACCCTTCTCTTTAATATATGGCTCAGAGGCAATCGTCCCCATTGAGCTGGAAATACCCTCCCTTCAGGTCGCAGTCCAACACGGGTTAGTCCGGGAAGAGCAAACAAATGTCGAGCGAAGGCTCGAAGAGCTCTCTAACTTGGAGGGGAAGCGGCTCCGAGCCCAGAAGAACATCCAGGTCTATCAGGCACGAATAGCTCGTGCCTTTGACAAGCTCGTCAAGGAGAGTGAATTCAAAAAGGGTGACCTCGTTATGGTCAAAAGGAGGGAAGTCATGGCCTCCAATCCCAAGGACAAGCTGAATGAGAATTGGCTTGGACCCTATGTAATCCAAAGGGTTTATGAAGGTGGAGCATATGTGATAGTCGACCATCGGGGGGAGGTCTAGTTTTCACCCCTTAATGGTAGGCATCTGAGGTTGTACCACGCTCCAATCCCTCCATTCAATGAATAATACACTTCCCCGCCCCACGGCGGGCAGATTTGTTCTCAATTGCTTGAATGGTTTGGCTGCTATCTGCTACGGATTACAAGAGAAGCAACAAAGGGAACATGCAAAAAAAACAAACAAGAAAAAAAGGGAAAAAAAGAGAAAGAAAAAAAATAATAAAAAAGAAGAAAAAGAAGAGAAGAAAAAAAATAATAATAAAAGAGAAAAAGAAGGGAAAAGGAATGAAGAGAAAAAGAACGAATATTTCAATAAACGAATCAACCCTGTCAGCCCTTGACATTCTATCGGCACTGACGAAGAATACCCCAGCCGGACCTTTCGCCCGGGATTGGGAAATCAACCCTTCTCCTTGCGTTGGCACCAGCCCGTACCAACGAATATTTCAATAAACGAATCAACCATGTCAACCCTTGACATTCTGTCGGCACTGACGAAGAATACCCCAGTCGGACCTTTCGCCCGAGATTGGGGAATCAACCCTTCTCCTTGCGTTGGCACCAGCCCGTACCAACGAATATTTCAATAAACGAATCAACCCTGTCAGCCCTTGACATTCTGTCGGCACTGACGAAGAATACCCCAGCCAGACCTTTCACCCGGGATTGGGGAATCAACCCTTCTCCTTGCGTTGGCACCAGCCCGTACCAACAAATATTTCAATAAACGAATTAACCCTGTCAGCCCTTGACATTCTGTCGACACTGACGAAGAATACGCCAGCCGGACCTTTCGCAAGAGATTGGGGAATCAACCCTTCTCCTTGCGTTGGCACCCGCCCGTACCAGCGAACACACCAAGAGGCAAATAAACCACACATGTCATCGGCACTCTGTCGGCACAAACAAACAACCCTCTTTTGACTAAGACCCCCCGTCTAGGTCGTTGGATGAACAAACTCTTCTCTCCGCCCTTCCAAGGTCGGATCAACCTAGTCGGGTCAAACATACCGGTGACATCATTCGGATGAGTCGCTTGATGGACATTATGGAGTGGTCCCCTCGTCCCTCCTCTGGAAGGGGCGAGCGCTCTCCTATGCTCCTCTGCGAACCTCACCGGGTTCTCCTCGGGTAAGCTGTTAGCGTGGACTTGCGTCCCATCACATAGCATGGAAAAGAAAAGAGAAAAGGGAGGAAGAGACTGCTCAATACCACACACATACAGGAGGCAAGTGGGATAATTGCATTGTATTCCTGTTATAAAAAAGAGAGAATTACACTTGCCTCGGGGCATACCCCGGTGTTACATGCAAAAAAAAAGGGATGCAAGGGGGACTGGCAGCTAGTCTAGCCCCCGGAAGATGTCCTCGAAAGGGAGGATCCCGACGCAAGGGAAGCTCATCATCTCATGCAGATGGTCTTCCTGCGCGTCGAGGGGTTCCAACTCTGTCGTCACAGAGGCCACCACTGCTTCGGCGACGGCCAGCCCTTCAGTTTCCCGGGTCTTGTCCGTCTCGGCCTCGAGCAGGTCGGACTCAGCCTGGGCAAGCCAACCCCAGAGTTCCTCTATCCGGTTCTCCAAGGCATGGATATTGGCATTGCACCCGTCCAAGGCCCCCCGGTGTAGCTCCCTGCTATCCCTCCGCGCCGCCAGAGCCTCCAGATACTCATCCCTCTGAGCGCCGATAGTTGTAAGCTCGATTGGGGCCTGCGTCTCGAG
The DNA here is from genome assembly GCA_022559845.1 of Amorphophallus konjac. NCBI lineage: Eukaryota > Viridiplantae > Streptophyta > Magnoliopsida > Alismatales > Araceae > Amorphophallus > Amorphophallus konjac. The sequence continues at coordinate 119,161 of JAHNEJ010003519.1, forward strand.
GAATGCGCGACGCTTTATGTACTTCAATAATAACAGAACGCGTCGCGACCACTCTTCCAACGGGCAGCCCATCATCTGTAGTGCTTTGGTCAGCTGCTCCACAATAGCCCTTGCATCTCGATATGTGAGCGTTGGGTCGGCAACGACCATAGAGCGCAATACCAACAGGGTCTGGCGGACTGGCAGATCCGAACTCACGTGGCCGATAGAAGGGACGGCTGGTGGGTCGAAGCTAACTTCGCTGTCCACGGCCGCCCACAGCTCTGCGTCAACCATGGCCGAGCAACCCGGAAGGGTCAGGGCCGAAAGGAGGGACCTCGCTGGTTCCGAGGTCGACCCTTGGCCAGCTACCACCATAGGTAAGGGGAAGATCATAACAGAGATGTCTGGCGCCGCCATGATGAGCGGTTGCTCTAGCTCCATCGACCGGGCAGGTTCCAAGCCTGACAATGCCACCTCCCCCGTCAAGACTAGAGCCGCGGCCCTATCAGGGGAATGGACGTTCGCAGAGGCCGGATCTGGTGCCGCAGCAGACAAAGTTGCTTCAGCCTCCACCGCCTCGGCAGACAAAGTATCGATGGCGGGCGGGTCCGATGTCATTCCCGGGAAGTCTTCATCTCCTCCCGCCTGGAATTCCCCCGAATGTTCAGTAAGGATCGCCAATATCCTCCTAAGGAGTCGGGCCTCCTCGGCTACGACCGACATCGGGATCGGTGGCAGTGGGATCACCAGCCGCGGGACGGCCCCCATCTGCAGAAGAGACGTCAAGGACCCCGCGTCCGGCCCCAGAAGCATCTTCAATCTTTTAGCCGCGTGCACGCGGAAGGATGAGCTCCACCTGGGGACGGCTTTACGAGCCCGAGGGGCACGCACTCCGTGGGGCGTTGTTGTTACCTGGCCATGTAAGGAAAAGTTAGCAGCTCGCCAAGTGGAGTAAATCATTGCATTCTCAAGGAGGCCGGATGGATCCCCATGCTTACCTCACCCACCGGTATTATGCCGCTCTCCGGTGTCGTCTCTCCTCGGACGGCAACTTCGGGCCCCGTCTCCCCGCGGGTCTCGGTCGCCGACAACACCTCCCCTTCCTCCTGAATCTCGACTTCGGGCACGACCGACTCTCGCACCTCGATCTCCGACGCTATCTCCCCCTCCTCCAGGGCTTCGGTGGCAGGGATAGTCACCTCCACGGCTCCTTCGGAGGCACGAGCCTGCATTGCCTCGAATAAATCAACAACCCCGAAGGAAGACTTAAGGACGAGAAAGGAGGGAGGAAGAGGAAGGCTACACTCACAGCCACTGCCACTTCTTCTCGAGGTGAGAGCTCGGCTGTCGAGATGGCAGCATCTAAGCTCACCCCGGCTCCTTCCTGCCGCAAAACCTCGACCAGGGCCGCCAGTCTATCCAGACCAGCGGTGGTTGTCGCTTGTCTGGCGGCTTCTGAATCCAGGACGTGGATTGCTGCATCTTTTGACAAGGCCTGTTATCATCAAAAAAAAATGACATCGAGGAGATTAGTTGATGGCCTCAAGAAGGAAACCTGAATTAACAAGTTCGCACTTACGGGTGCCCGCTTCACTAGGCTAAGAGAAATAGGTAGTACCGGGGCTTCCCAGGTGGGAACTTGAAGGCTGGGCTCCCCGGGGATACCCTCCGTTGAAAGCACTTCGTCAGAAGAATAGCCGTAATATACCTTCTCGCCCGACGAAGACTTAGTCCTAATGGGTACCTCTCTCGCTGTCGAGGCGGCCCCCGCCTCAACATCCGGGGTTGGCTCGTCGCTGCGTCGGACGGGCAACCGTGACTTCCCTGACCGCCACCCCTTCGTTCTGTATGTCTGCCCGAACCGGAATGCCTCGGGATCCGCCTCCGGTCGAGGGGCTGCCACATCAGCTCCTGTAAGGCAAAGCAGGACCCGGGTTCGGTTAGGCCCGTAAAGCTTCAAGATTCTTAATCAAAGTGACTAGCAAAGAAAGCGTTATACCTCCTTCAGCTCCGGCGGCGTGGGTTGGGGCGAAGAAGGTCTCTTCGACAGATTCCACGGCCCCGCGGGTCACAGCTTCACCTACGCCTGGAATAGATACGGGCGCAGGCCTCTCGGCGACAGCTGGAACAAAAACATGTGTGTTACAAGAAACGCCCCTCCTAATGTCTAAACAAATCTCGGAGAGCCTCAAAGAAGAAGAAACCCGACCTGCAGGCCAACTCGGCTCGGTTCGAGTAGCCTCGAACTCCTCAAATGAAGAGATCAAAGGCGCCGGGGGAACGGTCGACGTGGCTTTAGCGGCCTCCTTCTTTCGTCGCTTTGCCTCCCGCCGCCCGGCCGCCTTGGCAGCATCTACCGCCTTCTTCACGGGCGATTTCGCCCAGGGCCTCTTTACAGGCGGAGGCAGGGGAGTCGTGGTCGGAGCCGCTGGCACCTCCTCGAAGTAAGCAGGTTTCCCTGCCTGCCGCATAAGATTGCGATACATCGCCATTTGAGTGTTGTCGGGGTGATCTATTAAAAAGAAAAAAAGGGGACCCGGTCAACGTCCAGTATTCAAGAAAGGGCAGCATTGAAGAACACAAGGGAAAGAAGAGAACACTAAGTACCATGTGGGCCAGTGTACAGCCGCAGCGTTATCGGCCAATAATTGAGGGAGGGCTCCTTGTCCCGACGAGCCGCCTCCCGGACCAGCCAGCATACATCTTCAATCTTTTGGCAGCGATCGGCGAGGGCGGCCAGGTCCGCATGCTTCTTGGCGGCCAAGTGGCAGAAAAGGTTGAAGTGGTTCATTCCCCACCCCTCGGCATAGTAATAGGCGATGTGAAGGCACTTGCCCAAGATGGCCCCCGCCGAATCTTCAATCTTCAACCCGTTCACTCGGAGGAGGACGTAGAGCCACGTGGTGTCCTTGTAGTTCTCTGGGTTCCGTTCCTCCCTCCTCACAAATATGCGATATGGACAAAGTGGGTCCCTCTCCGGGCGCCAGCTCCTCGCTGGGGTGCTTTCTTCTTCCATGGGAAAGGGATAATTGGTCAGCTCCAGGTGGTCACTCCCAACATGGCAAAGGTCCCGCAATGTCTTCTTGAAATCATCCTTCGCCACCGGAGGCAGCGTAACCTGCGGTGTTGGCTTGGTCTCGCGAGCTGCCTTGTGCGCGATCATGTACACTGCTACTTCCTGCTCCTTGCCTCGCCTCAATCGGAGTAGGTGCTCCGGATCAATATCCAGTACCGGCACTGGCCGTTGGCTCAGAAATTTCCTCTCTGCCCCATCCCAGCAGTTGGTCCGGCATAGTCGGTAAAAAGCTGTCCGGGTGTTCCACCACTTCACATACTCAGGGGTCACCCGTGGAATCCGACCCGGGGCTGGCACCCTGAAGGTAGTGGTGTCCGCCCGATGAAAGAAATCCCACCAGGTTCGGGCAGTTTCGGCAGTGGGACTCCCTCAGAGACTTCGCATCGACAGATCGAAGCGAGCGTCGTGCGTTGGGATATGTTGATCATACCCAAAATTCCTGCCGAAGCGAAAGGGGTAGTACGGCTCCAGCAACAGACTGTCCCCCTTTCGGAAAGCCAACACGCTTGGACGAATGGATAGTGCCCAGGCTCTGAGCTCCGGCTCCAGTAAAGGGCGGACCACGTTCTCCTGGCTGATCGGGTGCACATACTTTGCCACCTGGTCGTCTCTGCATTCCCGGTTAGTGTTTACCAATGGACTTGAATGAGCGGCCAGGGTCCAGAAGTGGATAGTGCCCGCGGCGTCGAGGGGTACCGTTGTCAACCTGCCCTGGATGTCGTATAGCCGCATGGACATCGAGCTCGACTCCACGCTCGCAAACTCCAACATCCGTGGAACCAACCCCCAGCCTTGAATGGTGTGGGGGGCAAATTCCGGGAATAGAGAACAAACTCACGCGTTGAAAAAATGCAGTGGGCACACATACCGCGCCTGCCGTGGGAACTGGTGACTGTTGATGTCCCCAAGCGCTTTGTATATCAGACACAGCGTGGCCGGGCACAAAGACATCTTGATACCCCAGGCGACCCCAACAGTAAGGGGAAAACACGGGTGCACGCCCACAAGGAGTGACGGCCCCAACAAAGTCACGGTGTGCCCAAGGGCGACACCGGAGGTCCTCCGGTTGAAGAAGTCTCATTCTCTCCTTCAGCGGCACGCCCCGTGCCTTGCTTCGGCGGTACGCCCCCCCAGCGGCACACTTTCTGGCCGCCCAGTGGCACACCCCAGTGGCCGCCCTAGCGGCACACTCCCTAGCCACCCAGAGGCACACCCCAGTGGCCGCCCTAGGGGAGCGGCACACCCGTTGGCCGCCCCAGCGGCACGCCCTGGCCTCTCCCAGGGGCACACCCTTGTGCCTTGTCCCAGAGGCACACCCTTGTGCCTTGTCCCAGTGGCACACCTGTGCCCGCTCCCAGCGGCACACTCCGACGTCACGGCTGCCTCCACCCCACACCGAAGAGAAGAAGGAGAAGAACGAGAGGAAGAAGAGAAGAGAAAGAAAAAGAAGAGATGAAGATGAAGAAGAAGAGAAGAGGAAAGAGGAAGAGGACGATGGAGAGCCTAGGGCTCCGTCGTCCCCCGAGCGAAGAAAGAACGGGAAGAAGAAGAAGAAGAAAAGGGGGAGGAGAACGGAAGAAAAGAAGAGAGGAAGAGGAAGAGGAAGAGGAGGAGAAGAAGGGGGGGCCTCTCAACGCCCTCACCAGAGGAGGAAGACGACGGCGAGCGGCGGTGGTCTCCGGCGGTGGAGAGAAAGAGAGAGGGAGATGACGGGAGTTGAAGAGACAAAGAGAGAGAGAGAGGGGATTTGAAAAGAGAAGGGGGGGAGTTTCGAACTCCCCCTCCCCTTGTATAGCCGCCCCAAGAAAAAAGAGAAAAAAAAAGGGGAAACAAACGAACAAAAAAAAGAGAAGAAAATGAGGAAAAAGGAGAAAAGATGAAAAAGAGAGAAAAAAGAGAGAGAGAGAAAAGAGAGAAAAAAAAGGAAGAAAAAAAGAAAAAAAAGAAAAAAAAGAAGAAAAGAAGAAAAGAAAGAGGGAATAAAAATAATAATAATAGTAATTATAATACAATGCATATATGATAGTAATACAATAAATACACAATAGAGATAACAATGTCTATGTCACACATCTTAGGAACGTACGCCCAATAATGCACGTTAATCCCACAGATACACCAGCGAGCACCGTCCGGCTCATCCTTCGCCCGCGCTACCCGCGGGTGGGGGACATTTGTGGACGTATAAAATTGTACGTCCATATGTCCCACCAAGCCCCGCATTAATGTCAAAGTCAAAAGGAGAAGACTCGGGGAGACTGGACATCCAGGGCTCCGAGAGAATACTATTGTAAAGCCCCGGGTTTTTCGGATCCTCGTTCGTGGGTCCCGGATCTGGTTTCTCGGAGTGTCCAGCTCCGTTGTGTCCGAAATTTCGTTTCGGACATCTTTCGTGTTCGGATCGGCGCGATCCGGAGTCGTTTCGGAGGCTCGGAGGCGTTCCGTGGCTTTTTCCGTGTGTGTTTTCCGATTCCCGGCGTGGGTTTCGACTTTCCCTTCGGAACCTCGTTGCGGGTGAACCGGGCCGTTCACCAGGGCGCGAGTGGTACCGTTGCGATCGGTGCGCTCCGAGGATCGCGAGGGTGTGATTTTCTATTTTTTTGGATTTTTCCGATTTTCTAGATTTTCCTATAAATAGCCTTTTCTCTCTCTCCCCCTCTCATTTCTCATTTCTCTCCCTCTCTCTTCTCACGCTCTCTCCTCTCTCCCTCTCTCTCCGGCGGCCGACGGGGCGGAGCATGGGCGAGGCGGGGACGGCGCGGGCGAGGCGCGGGCGAGGATGGATGAGGATCGAGGCGGTGGAGGCGCGTGGAAGCTCGGCCGTGAGTTCGTGGAACGGCGAGGCTTCAACGGCGTTTTCTTCGTGGATCGGCGTCCACGGTGCGCGTAATCTTCGGTGGAGGTAGGGTGATGGACCCTCAGCCCGTGTACTTCCTTTCCCGCGAGTTTCGTAGGCCGTGGTGAGCCGAGCGGGCTAAACGGGGCGTTTTGGGCAAAATGCATGTTTTTGGGGTGTGAGCCGGATCTCCCGTTTTATGGTGTTTTTGGGCGATCCAGGGGTTTAGATGCATGCCTAGGGGCTTGGGGAAGGTTTCCCCTTTTGTTTCCCCTTCACCTGGGGGTGAACGGGGCGTGGCATGGCTTTTCCCGCGGTTTCCACCGTTTCCGGGTGCGGACTGAGAACGCGCTATACTCCAGTAGCGCGTTCTTGAAGGTCGCGCTGCCCCGATAGGGCGTGTTCATCGGAGAAGATGAACAGTAAGGCGGTTCTTGTCGCGCTATGGGGTCCTAGCGCGTTCTTCCTTGTCGCGCTAGGGGTCCCTAGCGCGTTCTGCCTTGTCGCGCTAGGTGATCCTAGCGCGATCTGTGCAGTCGCGCTATAGGGCTATAGCGTGATCTGTTGTGTCGCGCTATAGGTGCATAGCGCGTTCTGCTTGAACGCGCTATGGACCTACAGCGCGTTCTTGGAGGTGACCAGCCGGGCTGCCCGGGGCGAGCGGTCTGCGGCTGATCGTGCTCCTCGTGGGTCGTGTATGCCTTGGACACCCAGTGGAGTTTCGTGACCGTGTTTTGGGGTGTCTGGAGGTTCCGTTTACCTCGTTTTACGTGTCCGTGCGCTTAAGGGTCTGGGTGACCTTTTAGCGTCCGTTCGCATTGTGTTGGTCTCCGGTCGACCCGGTTGGGACCCAGTGGTCGACCTCCGGCCTTGTGAGTGTCCTGGACACCCCATGGGTTCTGTGTCCATGTTTTTGGGGTGTCGGGAGGGACCGTGTTATCTCGATTCGCGTGCCCGTCGGTGTGGTGGGTCCGGGTGACCCCATGTGTCTCGGGCTTTCGTGTTACGCTCGATCGAGTCACCGTGTGTCGGTGTGTGTGCGGTGGGGTCTCCCCCGCATGCCGTGGGTTTCTCTGGAAGGCGATTCCCGTGTGGGCCATGTGTTTGGCCTTGGACTGTGAGTCCAGTTGTCCGGCCTAGGGCTGGAGGTTTCCCGCTTGCTTCAAGATGGGAAATCGTCGTGGCGGCTTGTGTGCTGCCTTGGGAATCGTGCTTCTGTGTTTTCCGTGTGGCCCGTGTGAGTGGCCTTTGTCCCTTGCGTTCCCTTCTCGAGGGAGTGGTCTTGGCGACTCGTGAGTTGTCTCGGTACTTGTGCTACCGTGGTTTTAGACCTAGAGATTGGACTAGATTGACGGCTTTGTGCTGTTGCGTGCAACGGTCTTGACCCCGAGTCTTGTGACTCAAGGACCGTTGGGTGTAGTGCGTCTGGTGGACTGTCCAGAGTCCAGTGGCTTAGCGCCACTTGAGTTTTCTCGACTCTCGCGCACGGTGCGTGCGTGACCGGGGACTGTGAGTCCTGTGTCTTCTCCGACTGTGGTCACCGTGTGACGGGGACGGTACGTGGGGTGTCCCCCGTACGTCGTCGGACGCAGACGTTGTTTTCCGTTGAGAGTCTACTCCTTCAGTGACCCTCCACTAGTCGTAGCCTACCAGTACGCGTGTGCTGGTCGCACCAGGGAGTGGTGTACGGGCTTACCCTTCGAGACGGTTTTGGACTGGTTTCCGTCGGGCCCCACGTCTTGCAGCCAGAGTCCGCCTGAGGGGAAAACCGGTCAGAGGGCCATACCAGGGACGCGTGGTCTATGTGTGCACACGTGGTTGGGGACTGTGGACGCACGTCGACGGGCGTGACCCCAGCTAGTCACTTGTTTGTGGTTACTTGTACGGTGTTCGCGCCTCGGGTAGGACCTACCACGTCAGGCAGTTCACCTGCGGTGCGGTGTAAGACGTCAGGGGACGCTACCGGCTGTGCTTCTAGTGGGTGGTACTCCTGTCGAGTACGGAGTGACAGACTGTCAGTCTCTGTGTCTTTGACCTTCGGGTTTTTGGTCGTGTTGACCGTTGAGTCCTTCGGCTGTTTTGCCGTGGCGCGTGTGTTGGTCTTCGCGTCGTGAGTCTAGTGCTAGTGGCTTTACCGAGGTTCCGTCTTGTGGTGCGGTACCCGCGATCGGATGGTCGGGGTTGCACCTTGGACAGCGTGTCCAGGTCGGCTGTGTCCGGGGGACAGGCCTCTGCGGCATGGTTGCCATGTGTTGTTACTTCGGTAGGCGGTACTAGCGTGGTTCGGTAGCTTCGACTGCGTGGTCGAGGTCTGCCTTCTGGCAGTAGGAGTAGCTGTAGTGCCGAGTTTTGACCGGCCACCGGTTTGCTGTTCCTGCTGTAGTCGTAGCTCTCCTTTCCGCTACCGCCGTTGTTTCCGGTTGGGGTTCCGCGGGATCCCTGCTGAGTCTCTGTTTTGGAGACTCATTCCCTGCTTTTCAGGTGTGGCGGTTCTTCCTCGAGGTTCGAGGGTGCGGAGCGGAGGTTCTCAGTTGCCAGCTTGCCGGGCCGAGTGTTCACTTGGCATGTGGTACGTTTTACTGCTTTAGACTGTACTTTCTGTTGGACTGGACTCTGTTGTAGTTGTTTATTTATTTCTGTTATTTGTTGAGTTGTCCTGCTTTATTTCCTATTTCTTTGTGCCTCCACACTCCTTTTAACCCTTCCGAGCCCTCCCGGCTCGTGGGCGGCGGTGCGAGTCTCGGGTTATCGGGCCTTCCCGATAATCGGATTCTCGGGTCGTTACAGCTGGTATCAGAGCGGTGGTTGTGGACGTACATAGGAATTCTAAATATTGCAGTGATCAGAGTCCGTAAGGTCCAGTACAGTCGACAGCTGGCTTAGGGTTTTGTGTTCGCTTTCCGCCTAGTTTCTCGCTTGAGAGCTTGGGTGCGCTGTGCGGCGCTGTGAAGGTGGTTGCTGTTCGCGGCTTTCGTGCCAGCATGGGGTCTAAGGATTGAGGTTGAGAGCCTTCTCCCTCATCGGTGATGGCCCTGGTTGTGCTGCGTTGGGCAGAGGTTGCTGGCAGGCGCGAGTTCGCGGTGCTGCGTTCGAGGAACCTGCAGTGTGGTCAGGTGGCTGGTGCGGACTGTTCTTGGTTAAGTGGCCGTGAGCGTGCTCTGAGGGAGCTGCTGTCGGTTTTTGGTCACTCCAGCTTGAGGTTTGTCCAGCCCCTGAGGTGTTCTGATCGAGAAGTGTGCTCGGGTGAGCGGAGGATCTTCTCGGTGGGCGGCTATTTCATCGAGCCTGATGATCTTGTCGTGCTCTGTGGCGTCAGAAATGACGTGTCGGTCCCGGTTGTTTTACGGATTTCGAGGCAGGATTGGGTTGTGGTGTCCCAGTAAGTCTTGCTCCTGCGCTCTTGTGTGCGATTGGGTTGTGTTCGCCCTGGAGTTGGCTTGAGATGTGAAGGCTCCGCGGCGAGTTCGGGACTCGAGGATGAGCGTTGGCGGTTGTCGTTATGGCTCGTGTTGCGGCTCTTGGCATGCCGTGTTGCAGTTCTAGGAATTGTAGCGGTGGTGCGTCGAGAGATGCTGTGATTGTGGTCCGACGTGACACTCGTTGAGTGTGTCGGAGGCGCTGACCTGACGGAAGCGATGGCTTTCCTTGGTGCTGGATGGTGATGTTTCCAGCGTGCGCGAGGTTCGAGGTCAGGTCGAGCATGGAGTTCTTCCGTTAGTCGGAAGTGCGCTGGTTTCTCCTTTGGTTGGAGAGATTGTGTTGGGCTAAGGTTCGTCGTCTTGCATTGTGTTTGGATTGGTTGGCCTTTTGTGCCATGAAGTCTGTGCGAGACGTGCTCCTTGTCTTGGCAAGGCGGTTGCCTGTGAGAAGTTGTGCCCATTTCCTTGTCGTGTGAGGGTGCTGGTGCTATTCCGGAAGGACGAGTGCTGGTTGGGCGATGTTTGCTTTCTCGACTGTGCGCGCGGATTTGAGTGCGCAGCGGAAGCGTGGTGGGCTTGTGACCCACTGGTTCAGGATCGTAGCGTTGGTTGCTACGGGCGGATTCCTGAGTTTGCGTTGAGCATCGGAGGATGGGTTCCTCTGTGTGAAACGTGTTGTTGCCGTGCCGTTGCTCGAAGTTTTGTGGTTGTTGGCACTGGCAGGATGGAGTGTTGGGAAAAGTGCTGGCTAGTGCGCCGCATGAGTACCCTGTTCCTGTGTTGGAAGCCGTGTCAGGCGTCGGTGTTGGACCTGAATGGGGTTGTTGAGAATGTCGCCTGATGGTGGTTGAGGACGTGATGGTCGGAGTCGGTGGCTTGGTGTCCGACTTGTGTTCCCAGTCGTGTCCTCGGATGAGATCGTGCTTTGAGGAGGTGGTCTCTGGCAGGCTGTGGGTTCCTGTTGGTAGCTGCGAGTGACTGGTAAGGCTAGTCTCGTAGCCGACCACGGTGAGATGTTTCTTGCTTAGGGACCCATGAGCTCTGTTCAGGTGGTGTCCCGTGGCTCTGTGGTAAGGGCGGAATCGGGATTGGTGGGTGTCCACTTGGATTGATCGAAGGATTTGATGAGACCAGATGGAAGAGTGACGCCTTAGGGCGGAGGCCTCCTGTGAGGTTGGCGTCGGCTTGGTGGTCCCTGATAGGACATTGGTGTCGCAAGGTTATCCCTGGTTTGGTGACTAGCATGGGGTGGTTCCCTATAAGCCTGAGTCCCGTGAGGTGATGACTGAAGACGCCATGTTCTGTCATTTGGTTTCGTCGTGCTTCCCGAGAGGGTCGAGTTGGTGAGCAGTTGGTGACCAGTGGATGGTCTTTTCAGAGACAGAAGATGCTGGTTGTTGGGGCTCGAGCGTGGCGAGAGCTGTGTGCCAGCGAGACCTGTGGTGGTCGTTTCTGTATTATGTCCGGCTTTCGGCTTGCCATGTGTGGGGTGTTTCGTGGTGTTGAGCCGATGTGCGGGTTGCGGTCTGCTGAGATGGTTGCTTGAGCTGGTGGAGGCTCTATTTTGGTTGCTCCCTTGAGGAGGGTATGCGATCTGTCAGCTGGTTGCGAAGCTGTTGTGCGATTTATCTGCTGATCATTGGGTGGATCAGTAGCTGTTGCTCGTGTCGAGGGTTGTGTTTCCTCGGTGAGCGAGATTGTGGCTACGGCGCCTTGGTGGATTCTCGCGTTGTCTGAGGTGATGTCGGACTGTGTCCTTTGGTATATGCCTGCTCTGCTGGCCTGTGTGCTCGGCGCGAGGAGCGAGGTGTTGTTTGTGATTGTAAGTCTGGCGGTGTCCCTCAGAATCGGTTTTTTTCGTGAGAATCGAGGTTTTTCTGTGCTGGGGCTCTGACAGCGTGTCAGTTGGTTCAGTGTTCTTCCCCTGTGACTTTGTGCTAGGTCCTGAATTTTGAGGACGAAATTCCTTTAAGGGGGGAGGGCTGTAATGCCCCGGGTTTTTTGGATCCTCGTTCGTGGGTCCCGGATCTGGTTTCTCGGAGTGTCCAGCTCCGTTGTGTCCGAAATTTCGTTTCGAACATCTTTCGTGTTCGGATCGGCGCGATCCGGAGTCGTTTCGGAGGCCCGGAGGCGTTCCGTGGCTTTTTCCGTGTGTGTTTTCCGATTCCCGGCGTGGGTTTCGGCTTTCCCTTCGGAACCTCGTTGCGGGTGAACCGGGCCGTTCACCAGGGCGCGAGTGGTACCGTTGCGATCGGTGCGCTCCGAGGATCGCGAGGGTGTGATTTTCTATTTTTCTGGATTTTTCTGATTTTCCGGATTTTCCTATAAATAGCTTTTTCTCTCTCCCCCCTCTCATTTCTCATTTCTCTCCCTCTCTCTTCTCACGCTCTCTCCTCTCTCCCTCTCTCTCCGGCGGCCGACGGGGCGGAGCATGGGTGAGGCGGGGACGGCGCGGGCGAGGCGCGGGCGAGGATGGATGAGGATCGAGGCGGTGGAGGCGCGTGGAAGCTCGGCCGTGAGTTCGTGGAACGGCGAGACTTCAACGGCGTTTTCTTCGTGGATCGGCGTCCACGGTGCGCGTAATCTTCGGTGGAGGTAGGGTGATGGACCCTCAGCCCGTGTACTTCCTTTCCCGTGAGTTTCGTAGGCCGTGGTGAGCCGAGCGGGCTAAACGGGGCGTTTTGGGCAAAATGCATGTTTTTGGGGTGTGAGCCGGATCTCCCGTTTTATGGTGTTTTTGGGCGACCCAGGGGTTTAGATGCATGCCTAGGGGCTTGGGGAAGGTTTCCCCTTTTGTTTCCCCTTCACCTGGGGGTGAACGGGGCGTGGCATGGCTTTTCCCGCGGTTTCCACCGTTTCCGGGTGCGGACTGAGAACGCGCTATACTCCAGTAGCGCGTTCTTGAAGGTCGCGCTGCCCCGATAGGGCGTGTTCATCGGAGAAGATGAACAGTAAGGCGGTTCTTGTCGCGCTATGGGGTCCTAGCGCGTTCTTCCTTGTCGCGCTAGGGGTCCCTAGCGCGTTCTGCCTTGTCGCGCTAGGTGATCCTAGCGCGATCTGTGCAATCGCGCTATAGGGCTATAGCGTGATCTGTCGTGTCGCGCTATAGGTGCATAGCGCGTTCTGCTTGAACGCGCTATGGACCTACAGCGCGTTCTTGGAGGTGACCAGTCGGGCTGCCCGGGGCGGGCGGTCTGCGGCTGATCGTGCTCCTCGTGGGCCGTGTGTGCCTTGGACACCCAGTGGAGTTTCGTGACCGTGTTTTGGGGTGTCTGGAGGTTCCGTTTACCTCGTTTTACGTGTCCGTGCGCTTAAGGGTCTGGGTGACCTTTTTAGCGTCCGTTCGCATTGTGTTGGTCTCCGGTCGACCCGGTTGGGACCCAGTGGTCGACCTCCGGCCTTGTGAGTGTCCTGGACACCCCATGGGTTCTGTGTCCATATTTTTGGGGTGGCGGGAGGGACCGTGTTACCTCGATTCGCGTGCCCATCGGTGTGGTGGGTCCGGGTGACCCCATGTGTCCCGGGCTTTCGTGTTACGCTCGATCGAGTCACCGTGTGTCGGTGTGTGTGCGGTGGGGTCTCCCCCGCATGCCGTGGGTTTCTCTGGAAGGCGATTCCCGTGTGAGCCATGTGTTTAGCCTTGGACTGTGAGTCCAGTTGTCCGGCCTAGGGCTGGAGGTTTCCCGCTTGCTTCAAGATGGGAAATCATCGTGGCGGCTTGTGTGCTGCCTTGGGAATCGTGCTTCTGTGTTTTCCGTGTGGCCCGTGTGAGTGGCCTTTGTCCCTTGCGTTCCCTTCTCGAGGGAGTGGTCTTGGCGACTCGTGAGTTGTCTCGGTACTTGTGCTACCGTGGTTTTAGACCTAGAGATTGGACTAGATTGACGGCTTTGTGCTGTTGCGTGCAACGGTCTTGACCCCGAGTCTTGTGACTCAAGGACCGTTGGGTGTAGTGCGTCTGGTGGACTGTCCAGAGTCCAGTGGCTTAGCGCCACTTGAGTTTTCTCGACTCTCGCGCACGGTGCGTGCGTGACCGGGGACTGTGAGTCCTGTGTCTTCTCCGACTGTGGTCACCGTGTGACGGGGCCGGTACGTGGGGTGTCCCCCGTACGTCGTCGGACGCAGACGTTGTTTTCCGTTGAGAGTCTACTCCTTCAGTGACCCTCCACTAGTCGTAGCCTACCAGTACGCGTGTGCTGGTCGCACCAGGGAGTAGTGTACGGGCTTACCCTTCGAGACGGTTTTGGACTGGTTTCCGTCGGGCCCCACGTCTTGCAGCCAGAGTCCGGCTGAGGGGAAAATCGGTCAGAGGGCCATACTAGGGACGCGTGGTCTGTGTGTGCACACGTGGTTGGGGACTGTGGACGCACGTCGACGGGCGTGACCCCAGCTAGTCACTTGTTTGTGGTTACTTGTACGGTGTTCGTGCCTCGGGTAGGACCTACCACGTCAGGCAGTTCACCTGCGGTGCGGTGTAAGACGTCAGGGGACGCTACCGGCTGTGCTTCTAGTGGGTGGTACTCCTGTCGAGTACGGAGTGACAGACTGTCAGTCTCTGTGTCTTTGACCTTCGGGTTTTTGGTCGTGTTGACCGTTGAGTCCTTCGACTGTTTTGCCGTGGCGCGTGTGTTGGTCTTCGCGTCGTGAGTCTAGTGCTAGTGGCTTTACCGAGGTTCCGTCTTGTGGTGCGGTACCCGCGATCGGATGGTCGGGGTTGCACCTTGGACAGCGTGTCCAGGTCGGCTGTGTCCGGGGGACAGGCCTCTGCGGCATGGTTGCCGTGTGTTGTTACTTCGGTAGGCGGTACTAGCGTGGTTCGGTAGCTTCGACTGCGTGGTCGAGGTCTGCCTTCTGGCAGTAGGAGTAGCTGTAGTGCCGAGTTTTGACCGGCCACCGGTTTGCTGTTCCTGCTGTAGTCGTAGCTCTCCTTTCCGCTACCGCCGTTGTTTCCGGTTGGGGTTCCGCGGGATCCCTGCTGAGTCTCTGTTTTGGAGACTCATTCCCTACTTTTCAGGTGTGGCGGTTCTTCCTCGAGGTTTGAGGGTGCGGAGCGGAGGTTCTCAGTTGCCAGCTTGCCGGGCCGAGTGTTCACTTGGCATGTGGTACGTTTTACTGCTTTAGACTGTACTTTCTGTTGGACTGGACTCTGTTGTAGTTGTTTATTTATTTCTGTTATTTGTTGAGTTATCCTGCTTTATTTCCTATTTCTTTGTGCCTCCACACTCCTTTTAGCCCTTCCGAGCCCTCCCGGCTCGTGGGCGGCGGTGCGAGTCTCGGGTTATCGGGCCTTCTCGGTAATCGGATTCTCGGGTCGTTACAACTATCGTCCGCCAAACCCCACATTTGCACGGGCGCATTAAACGACAGAGAAAGTACATGATCTCCTCCTGAATTTATACACTGCTATGGACCCACCCTCGGGTCCCTAACCATGAAGAAATATCCCAAACAATGTACAACTTCAAGTTCCTGAAGCAAAAGCAAAGGCTCCTTTCAAAACGACACTTAGGTGCCTCCAGCGGCACACCCCCCCAGGTGCCTCCAGCGGCACACCCTCATCGTGCCCTTCAGGGGCACAACATCAAGTGTCCCAGTGGTACACCCCTATTGTGCCCTTCAACGGCACAACCCTCAAATGCCCTTAGTGGCACACCCCCCTGAAGTGCCCCAGCGGCACAAAAACGGTTGCCCCAGCGACACGCCCAATTCGTGCGCTCCAGCGGCATACACCAAATACGCCCTTCGGCGGTACAGTCGTTCTGCCTCTTCAGCGGCACAGCGACTTGGCCTTTCCAGCGGCACAGCGGCCTGGCGCTCCAGCGGCACAGCGTTGAATCCCCTTAACGGCACGAACCGACAGAAAACACAACAGTCAGTAGGCAAACCTATTGGCGCACAGCGGGGTCATTTCAACGCCAGCTAGCGACCTGCCTTGGTGTCGCCCTCTGGTTGGAGGAGGGAGATCTTCAACCGACGAGGAAGATACCGAAGTCAACCTCGGATAGCAGTGCCATCATGAGGTCGGCCTCGTCAACAGCCCACGTATAAAAGACTTCCACGCAGAGAAAAAAAAAAGAGGAGAGCTACATGCGAAGGCACTGGTTCGAAGAGAGCAGCACCGCAGAGAAGAAGAAGAAAAAGGAAGACGAAGGTAGAAGAGAGTGGGGGATTGAGAGAGAGATAACCACCTGTATAGGGAAGAGAAGGAAGGGGGTGAAGGGCAACATCCTCCCTTGTTCCAACTCTCCCCATTACCATTTTGTTTCGTTCCTTTTTTCCTCTCTCGCTTCTCGACTGTCTTTTCTCTCCCCATGCTCTTCTATTCTGCAATGTGATGTAGCTGGCCCCCCGAATCTTGGCCTTTGTCTTTTTGCAGTTCTGATCATGAATAAAATGTCCTTGGGTTCTATCTTTTGTTGCCTCCGTTGTCTTCTCCTCACTGTTAAGCTGTGATTTTGCTTTATTTCTGGGTCTTCCGGTTGAGTTCCCCTTACTGTTAAACTGTGGTATTCTTGGCTCGGCAGTGCAGGGTTGCCTCCCTTCCTGCTTGATAGTCTTTATGGCGTGGGTGTTACCCCACTCCCTCCACTTATGGGTTGGTTAGCACCCACCATCCCTACCTGGTTGTTGGAACTCGTCTACTGGTCAGGAGGCCCCTTTGCCCCTCCTTCAGAGACCACATCACACATACATTCAAGCTCCATGTCATCCTACTACTCAGGCCCCCCAACGGTACACCCCTCCCATTTTTCCGTCTGGCGGCACAGCCTTCCCTGGATTTGTCAAGCGGCACACCTGCCTTGGCCGCCCAGCGGCACACTCTCCTTGGCTGCTTCAGCGGTACACTCCCCCCTACAGGCCTGTTCAACGGCACACCTCCACTGTTGGTCTGCTTAGCGACACACTCTCAGGCTGCCTCAGCGGCACACCTTGGCCATCACTTCTTCAGTGCATTCATAGCTGGCATCAGTCTACAGGTTTCCCATTTGGCATTTTCTCCGAGTCTTCCGAAGTTTCCCCAAAGGTGGCTGCCTAGGCACACACCTCAGTTATTGGTTCATGTCACTCTCTGTGGACATGTTCCTTGTATTCCCTTACCATCCGGGTCAAGGGGAGATGTTGCCGAATTTTTGTCAGAAATAACGATAAGTTAAAAGACGAAAAGAAGCAACAAACAGACGAAGTAAGCAACAATAAAACATTCTAATCAACTAAAGGAATTATACACAGTTCCAAGAATTGTCTGAATAAGACTCAAAGGACTGCATTATCGAACGTGAATTGAGATTCAATTACATGACAAAAAGGTGAAAGTTGATCCTCTGAGGTGTTCCATCAGACCCGCATGGGTAGGGACTCTCTCTCTTAAACTTTGTTCCACCCATCCGAACTCCACCCTATTTTCCTCAACCTTTTACTCTCAGTATAACCCTTCCAGCAGCTGCCCACGCCCTAGCCCACTCCTTGCAGTGGTACACCCTAGCCTCCAATCCCAGTGGTACACTTTTTACCTCCAGCGGTACACCCTTCAACCCTTCAGCGGCACACGTTCCCCTTCCTTCAGCGGTACACTGCCCGTTACTCCCAAACCTTCCAGCGATGCACTCTTTACTCTCCATCTGACACGCTCATCCCTCAATCCACCGCTCCCAGCAGCACACCCACTTCTCAGCCCACCCCGCCTTCCAACGGCACACTCGTTCTTTACACCCTCAACTCCCCAGCGGTACACTCCTCACCCCTCTCAGCGTTACACTCCTCACCCCTCCAACGGTACACTCCATCATCTCTCCAATAAATATATAAGTATAATGAAAATTATAATAAAAGGGACAATAAGTAATAATAATAATGATAAGACAAAAGAGGGATGGCTCCAATCAAGTAATGAGCGGAGAGAATATAATAAAAGGGGTAATGCTAATAAATGAACGACAACGATGAATGTCACTCAAGGCAACTCACGAACATAACAACATGGTCTTCGTCTCCCCTTCTTAGATTTCGAATCCGGGAATATTGATGATGCTCTTGTAAGCCGAACTTCACCCTCGGGAGCTCTCTCTCCCGTCATGGTGATCGCTCGGCCTTACCTCGGGCCAATATCTCATCAGGGTCCCCTCCCTCATCGGGATCTGACTTTCCTCCCTGCATTAAAATTGCCGTCCCTCGGCAGACATTCGCACGGATTCATCCCCCGTCATCGTCTTGCTTTCCGTATGAACTTTTGTCCAAATATGGAATGGTCCATTGGTGACTGACATAATCCGAGTATTCATGCCCTCACCTCGGGCTCACCGCATAGCCCGACAGCTGTTTCCTTCCTGTATTAATTAGTATTTGTTTCGGCCGTGAGGCCCTTATTTTCGGCAATTAATCAACGGTATTCCCCTCTCCGAGGGGATGTAAATGACGTTGTGACCTTTATGGCGCAACAGGTCTCAGTCCCGACCTGAACCACACAATCGCCTGACTGAGTCAGATCGAGCGCACCCATAGGCTTCTTCGAAGCCCGAATAAATCGTCACTTTGTGACTGGCACGCCCACGCACTTAATAAACTAATAAATAAATAAAACCGCCATCTTTTAATAAAAAGTGCGTCCACAAGTCTGGCACGCCCGGTGGGACACCAAGGCAGGTCGCTAGCTGGCGTTGAAATGACCCCGCTGCATGCCAATAGGTTTGCCTACTGACCGTTGTGTTTTCTGTCGGTTCGTGCCGTTCAGGGGATTCAACGCTGTGCCGCTGGAGGGCTAGGCCGCTGTGCCGCTGGAGAGGCCAAGTCGATGTGCCGCTGAAGAGGCAGAACGACTGTACCGCCGGAGGGCGTATTTGGTGTGCCGCTGGAGGGCACGAATTGGGCGTGCCGCTGGGGCAACCGTTAGTATGCCGCTGGTACGTATGGGTCACTTTTTTCTTGTTCTTTTTTAATTATTGTTTTCTAATCTTAAAATTTTTTAAATAATTTTATCATTTTAAATTTTAATTAGCAACCTTAATGACTCTTTTTAAACATAATTTTTAGATAACCATAATATATTTAATAATGAAAATTTAATAAAAATAATGCATATTCAAGACTTGCATGGGACACTTTTTGCTTGTTATTTTTTATTATTTTCTAAATCTTAAAAAATTTTAAATTATTTTCACTTTTTAAATTTTAATTAGTAACCTTAACGACTCTATTTAAACATAATTTTTATAATTATAATAATTTAATTAATAAAATCTAATAAAAATAATTTAAACGTCACATATCTCGACACTATTCATCTTCAACTCATTTATTTTTATTTATTTTTTAAATTATTTTTTTTAAATTATTTTTATTAAATATACTATTGTTATCTAACAATTATATCTAAAAAGAGTCATTAAGATTATTAATCAAAATTTAGAAGTGAGCAAATCATTTCCATTAAGTTATTTTTTTTCAAGATTAGAAAAAAATAAAGAAAATGAATAAAACTAAAATGACCAATGCATGTCTCGAACCTGTAACCCCAGATATATAACTCAACGTTCTAACAAACTGAACTAATATGTCTTAATAAAATTTGTTATAATTTTATTTAGAATATATTTTTTGAGTCAGATAATTTTTTTCCTTCTTCCTTCTCGACACACGGTGGCACACCATCGTACCATATCGTACTGTACCAAGCCGTAACCGGTAGAGTCGATACGAACGATACGTCAAACCTTGGGTCGATCTAGAGTTTTGATCCGTTGGCTCGAAATCGAGCCAAGTCTTTTCTACGGCTAGGCATCCATGCTAGGGTTCTTAAGTGCTTGGGACCGAGCCAGGGCTCCCTTCATCTTGATGACCGAGTCAAGGCTTAGTGCTCAGATTAGGAGATCGAGCTTGGGGTCTCCAATGGCTCTGGATTAGGCCGAGATCTCTCAAAGGAATAGGGCCGAGTAGGTGGTCAAAGCTCTTTGCTGGCTCAAGTTTCGAGCTAAGGCTTTTCGACAACTTGCTCGGGCTAAGACCCTCTCTTATCTCGATGTTGTTGGGGATTGAGCTTAGACTTGCCCCCTATCTTATTGACCGAGCTAAGGCTTCCCTTGGGATCTGAGTTAATACTCTATCTCTGTGATGGCTCGGGATCAAGCTATGTCGACAGTGAGATGAGAGGTCGAATGAGTGCTCTACCACGGCTTACGATCAAGTGAGGATTTGGAATACTCGAGGGGAGAGTTAATACTCAAGAGCTCCAGAGCTAACAGTTAGAGGCTTCATTCTGTTACTTGGGACTTTCTAAGACTTTCCTCCTAGCATGACACCAAGCAGAGGGGCATGTTAAGCACGTATAAGTGCAAGATTTGGCAGTGTTTGGTAAGCCCTAAGAAACCCTTAAATGGGCCGTGCGGCCTTAATGGGTGATTGTTGGCTTGTTGGGCCAGGTAGTGCTATTGGGCCTTATTTGGAGGGGATGCCTTATTTGGAGGGGATGAGAAGGCCCTCTACAATCACAATCTATCTATCTATACCATATACCCTAAAAGAAATGGGAGATTTTTTTCCGTCGGTTCAAAGGTATCGCTCCGTCGGTTCAATCGTAGAGAGAATCCTTTATTCTGTTGCATCTTACGGTTGATATGAGACCTTGGAAGTTGGAAATGCCACATCTTTCCTAGATATGTCGATATTATAAGAGAATTGATGACTTTTTTGTCGCCGGTTCACATTTTATCGCCTGTCCGGTTCACATTTTTATCGTCGTTTCTAAGGTGAAAAAAACTGCGTCCCGTTCTTGGAAGACCTCTACACGTCGCCCAAGAGCCCCGATCTGGGCTTCCTCTCCCCCTCTCGGCTGCTGGCCACCCACCTCCCATTTTCGATTCTGCCGGAGTCCGTCCAAACCCCTGGCTGCCTGCTGGTCTACATTTGTCGCGACCCCAAGAACGCCCTCGTCTCCAAGTGGCACTTCTTGGAGGGGATCCATGCCGTACAGCACAGGGATGGGCACAACCTGGGTGACATAGTCGACACGTTCTGTGCCGGCTCCGTCCCCCTTAATTGTTGGCCACCCACCTCCCCTTTTCGGTTCTGCCGGAGTCTGTCCAGATTTTCGGCTGCCTGCTGGTCTACATTTGTTGCTACCCCAAGGATGCCCTCGTATAATGCCCCGGATTTTTCAGATCCTTCTTTGTGGGTTCCAGATCTGGTTTCTCAGAGTGTCCGACTCCGTTGTGTTTGAAATTTTATTTCGGACATCTTTCGTGTTCGGATCGGCGCGATCCGAAGCTGTTTCGGAGGCCCGGAGTGCGTCTGTAGCTTTTCTGCGTGTGTTTTTCGATTCCCGGTGTGTGTTTCGGTAATTCCTTCGGAACCTCATTGCGGGTGAACCGGGTCGTTCACCTAGGCGAGTGTGGTACCGTTGCGATCGATGCGTTCCGAGGATCACGGAAACGTGATTTTTCTATTTTTTGGCATTTTTCAGAATTTATGAATTTTCTATATAAACCCCCTCCCTTTTTCTCTCTCTCCCCTCTCATTTCTCTCTTCCCTCCCTCTCTCTTCTCATGCTCTCTCCTCTCTCCCTCTCTCTCTGGCAGCCAACGGGGTGGAGTGCGGGCGAGGCGGGGACGGTGCGGGCGAGGCACGGGCGAGGATGGAGGAGGATCGAGGCGGTGGAGGCGCGGTGAAGCTCGGCCGTGGGTTTGTGGAACGGCGAGGTTTCAACGACGTTTTCTTCGTAGATCAGCGAGCTCGGGGCAGGAAATCTTCGATGAAGGTAGGGAGATGGACCCCCAGCTCGTACTCTTTCCTTTCCGCGAGTTTTGTAGGCCGTGGTGAGTCGAGCGGGCTAATCGGGGTGATTTGGGGAAAACTCCATGTTTTGGGGTTGTGAGTCGATCTCTCATTTTACGGCATTTTTGACCGATCCAGGGGTTTAGATGCATATCTAGGGGCTTGGGGATGGATTCCCCTTTGTTTCCCCATCACCCGGGGGTGATCGGGGCGTGGATCGGATTTTTGGGTTGTTTCCCGCCGTTTCGCTCTCGGACGGGTGTGATGGTCCTTCCAGAGACCGTCACAGCCTGTGACGCCCCAGGGTGGGTGCGTCACAGGGTCCATTTAGCCTTTTGGTGGTCTGTGGGTGTGACGGTCCCATGATAGACCGCCACGGCGTTGTGACGCGCCTGGGTTGGACCGTCAGGGACGATCTGACCGTTGGCTTCCGTTTGTTGGTTTTGACCGTTTGGGGTTAAGGCATGTGACGCACCAAGGATGGCGCGTCACAGCCTTGTAACGCCCCTGTGTGGGTGCGTCAGAGCGGATGCGTTCCCACCTTGTAACGCACCTGAGTTGGTCCGTTGCAGCCTGTGACGCACCGAACGGGACGCGTCACAGTTGGTTTCATCTTGTCTTGTGACGCATCAGGGCTGGCGCGTCACAGACTGTGATGCACCAGGGCTGACGTGTCAGAGACCGTGACGCACCAGGGTAGGCGCGTCACAGCCAGTTTATAGCCTAGCGTCTGGCGGCCCTTTGTTGGTGCGTCAGAGTTGTTGTGACGGTCGAGGCTTGGACCGTTACAGACTGTGACGGCCCAAGGTTAGACCGTCAGGCTCTGTGTTGCGCCGAGGCGAGTTTTCGTGTTCTCCGTCTTGTTCCGCGATGCGTGGATCCCCGGTCGACCCGGTTGGGACCCAGTGGTCGACCTGCAGTCTCGTGAGTGTCCCAGACACCCGTGGGATTCTGTGTCCATCCTTTGAGGGTGTCGGGAAGACCGTGCTACCTCGTTTAGCATGCCCGTGGATTTGAGAGTCCGGGTGACTTCCCGCGTGTCGGGCTTTCGTGTTATGCTAGACCGAGTCACCGTGTGTCGGTGGGTGTGCGGTGGGGTCTTCCCCGCATGCCGTGAGTTTTCCTGGAAGATGATTCCCGAGTGGGCCATGTGGTTGGCCTTGGACTGTGAGTCCAGTTATCGACGTGGCAGCTTGTGCGTTGCCCTGGGAATCGTACTTCTGTGCTTTCCGTGTGGGCCATGTGTATGTGGTCTTGGACCGCGAGTCCAGTTGTCCAGCCTGGAGCTGGAGGGTTCCCGCCTTTTCCTGAGAGTGGGATTTGGTTGGGAGGCCTGTGAGCTGCTTTGGCAACCGTGTTTCTGCGTTTCTGCGTGGCCGAGCGTGCGGCCCGTGGATTGTGAGTCCCGTTTCTTCTCCGACTGTGGTCACCGTGCGATGGTGCTAGTACGTGGGATGGTCCCCGTACGTCATCGGGTTCGGACGTTATTTTCCGTTGAGTTGAGAGTCTACTCCTTCAGTGACCCTCCACTAGTCGTAGCCTGCTTACACGGGTGAGGTCCCACCAGAGAGTGGTGGAGAGGCTACCCTTAGAGAAGGTTTGTGGACCGGTTTCCGTCGGGTCCCACGTCTAGCAGCCAGTGTCCGGCTGAGGGGAAAACCGGTCAGAGGGCCAGACCATGGACGGACGGTCTGTGTGTGCACACGTGGTTGGGGGCGGTTGGACCCACGTCGACGGGCGTGACCCCAGCTAGTCACTTGTTTGTGGTTACTTGTACGGCGTCTCAGTTCCCGCTGAGCCGGAGGGAGACACCTGAGGCGCGGACTAAGACGTCAGTGGACGCATTCGACCTTGCTTCTAGTGGGAGGTACTCCTGTCGAGTCGGGAGTGACAGACTGTCAGTTTTCGTGATTTCGACCTTCGGGTTTGTGTCGGGTTGACCGCTGAGTTTTAGTTGTTTCGCCGTGGCGCGTGTGTCAGTTTTCGCGCCGTGAGACTAGTGCTAGTGACTTTACCGAGGTTGCGTCTTGTTGTGCGGTACCCGTGACCAGGCGTCAGGGTTGCAATTTGGACAGCGTGTCCAGGTTGGCCGTGTTCTGGGAGGCAGGCCTCTACGGCGTGATTGCCGTGGATTTTTACTTCGGTAAGCGGTACTAGTGTAGTTCGGTAGTCCCTGACCGTGAGTCCGGGGTGTGTTTCTGGTATAGTAGGAGTAGCTGTAGTGCCGAGTTTTGACCGGCCACCGATTCGCTGTTCCTGCTGTAGTTGTAGCTCTCCTTTCCGCTACCGCCATTGTTTCTGGTTGGGGTTCCGCGGGATCTCTGCTGAGTCTCTGTTTTGGAGACGCATTCCCTGCTTTTCAGGTGTGGCGGTTCTTCTTCCTCGAGATTCGAGGGCGCGGTGCGGAGGTTCTTAGTTGCCAGCTCGCCGGGCCGAGTGTTCACTCGGCATGTGGTACGTTTTTACTACTTTAGACTGTACTTTCTGTTGGACTGGACCCTGTCGTAGCTGTAGTTATTTATTTATTTCTGTTAATTATTGAATTGTCATGTTTTATTTCATATTTCTTTGTGCCTCCACACTCCTTTTAACCCTTCTGAGCCCTCCCGACTCGTGGGCGGCGGTTCGAGTCTCGGGTTATCGGGTCTCTCCCGGTAATCAGATTCTTGGGTCGTTACACCTCGTCTCCAGGTAGCACTCCCTGGAGGGGATCCACGCCGTATAACACAGGGAGGGGCACAACCTGGGCGACATAGTCGACATGTTATGCGCCAACTCCGTCTCATTCGGCCCCATGCACAAGCACGTCCTGGAGTACTGGCGGGAGCACCAGAGGAGGCCCGAGGAGGTGATGTTCCTCAAGTATGAGGACGTGAAGAGGTACCCGACGACGACGACTGTGAGGAGGCTGGCGGCATTCATGGGGAGGTCCTTCTCGTCGGAGGAGGAGAGGGACAAGGTTGTGGAGGACGTGGTGCGACTATGCAGCCTAGAGAACTTGAAGAGGGCGAACATACATGGGGTCTTTGGAAGGGCTGAACCGGCCGTTCGAAATAGAGAAGAAGCCGTTCTTCAGGAAAGGAGAGATCGGCGACCGGGCCAACTATTTGACGCAAGAGATGGCAGAGAAGATTGACAAGATCACCGAAAAGAAGCTCCAAGGTTCTGGGCTGACGTTGTTCTCTGGTATACCGACTTAATATCACATGGTGATTGGTTATATATTATTATTTTAATGCTTGTAAAGATGATAAGCATGCCATATGATGAATCTCATTAAACGGGGAGGTGTTCTTATAGTTGTAGATGTCTCCCACTCCCAGTCACAAGGCAACAAAAACCTAAGTCATCATGGAAGTAATGGACCCTTTTGAGTGAATTATACTCCACTTAAATTGTTCATTCGTTTTTTTTCATACTCATGATAATTCTCCTTTACAAGGAACCTAGCAAAAATCATGAGTTTGTACATGTCCTGGCAAAACCTTAACGAGGAAACGTACCCTTGGAGATGAGAAGGATGATTACATCAAGTTTCATGATAAATTTTTTTATGATAAATCTATTCAACTTTTCAAAATCTTGTCATCAGTTTCGACCAAATGGGTCGGGGGCCTGCATTTGAACATAATATTTATCATCTTGCATATGTTTGTTTTGCTGATATATTGTTTGTCTGTCGTTGGGATGCAAACCATGTTTTTATATCCACATTT
>JAHNEJ010003353.1:0-146105 GCA_022559845.1 Amorphophallus konjac
CGGATTGCTTCGCCTGGACTTATAAAGAGATGCCATGTCTAAGTCCCGCTGTCTCACAACATGAGCTGGCAATCGATCCTGAAGCCGAGCCGGTGAAGCAACCATCGCGGCGCATGAGGCCAGAGCTCATCACCCAAATTTGTGCTGAAGTCGACAAGCTCATTGACGTGGGATTTGTTGAAGAAAACCAGTACACCACATGGCTGGCGAATATCGTCTCCGTGAAAAAGAAGAATGGACAGATCCGGATATGTGTCGACTTCCGAGATCTAAATAAAGCCTGCCCCAAAGATGACTTCCCGGTGCCAATAACCGAGGTCATGATCGATGCTACAACCGGCCATGAAGCCCTGTCATTCATAGATGGGTCTTCCGGCTACAATCAGATTTGGATTGCGGAGCATGACCGAGTCCATACTGCTTTCCGAACTCCTAAAGGCATTTATCATTACAAGAGAATGCCATTCGGACTAAAGAACGCTGGCGCAACCTATCAGCGCGCAATGACCAAAATCTTTGATGAATTGCTCTACCACAAGGTCGAGTGCTACATAGATGACCTGGTGGTCAAAACCAGAAGAAAAGAAGATCATTTGCAAGACCTCCGGATTGTTTTTCAGAGGCTGAGGCAGCACGAGCTAAAAATGAATCCTATGAAATGTGCGTTCGGAGTGTCGAGAGGAAAATTCTTGGGCTTCATCGTCTGATATCGGGGAATCGAGATAGACCCCGCAAAGATCAAGGCGATTCAGGGGTTACCTCCG
Organism: Amorphophallus konjac; assembly: GCA_022559845.1. Classification (NCBI taxonomy): domain Eukaryota; kingdom Viridiplantae; phylum Streptophyta; class Magnoliopsida; order Alismatales; family Araceae; genus Amorphophallus; species Amorphophallus konjac. The sequence continues at coordinate 765 of JAHNEJ010003353.1, forward strand.
CCAAGGAACATCTCCGAGCTGAGATCACTACAGGGCCGTTTGGCTTATATCCGGCGTTTCATTTCTAATTTGTCAGGGCAGTGCCAGCCTTTTCACAAGTTGATGATGAAAGATGTCCCCTTTTACTGGGATGAAGATTGCCAGGCAGCCTTCGACAAGCTAAAAGACTACCTGAAAACCCCTCCAGTGTTGGGCGCACCGGTGAAAGGGCGACCATTGATACTGTATATAGCAGCTACACATAATTCTCTGGGGGCAATGCTGACCCAGAATAATGAAGAAGGGAAAGAACAAGCCCTCTATTACCTCAGTCGGAGACTGGTCAGAACTGAAGAGAAATATACTTATATTGAGAAGATCTGTCTGGCGCTGGTCTTCGCAGTTAAAAAGCTCCGACACTATATGTTGTCGCATGAAATCAGCTTGGTATCCAAAGAGGATCCCCTGAAGTACATTATGTGTCAACCGGCCCTCAAAGGCCGCCTGGGGAAATGGGCGGTGATCCTTATGGAGTTTGATATCTCCTACGTGCCGCGCAAGGCCGTCAAGGGCCAAGCTATTGCAGACTTCTTCGCTGAGCACCCAGTGCCCGGGGATTGCCCGTTGGAGCCGGAGCTTCCTGAAGATGAAACCCTAGAAGCCGTGCAAGTACATCCCTCCTTATGGCAACTATACTTTGATGGCGCTTCCAGAATTGACACCTCTGCCACCGGGTCAGCCAGGGTCAGAGCAGGAGCAGGCATAGTCCTGAAATCCCCAGAAGGAGAAGTGGTATATACATCTTGTTCCATAAACAAGCAATGCACAAACAATGAAGCAGAATATGAAGCCCTGATAATCGGGTTGCAAATTGCTCTGTCCATGGGAATTCAGATGCTGGAAGCATTCGGAGACTCCATGCTAGTTATAAAACAGCTGGAAGGAGAGTTCGAGGTGCGAAAGCAAGAGCTCCTCCCCTATCACCAGTTGGCAACTCGCCTGATGTCAAGATTTTACTTCATCAGCATCAAGCACATCAACCGAGGCCGGAATGCTCTGGCGGATGCCCTCGCTAAGCTGGCTAGTTCATTGGTGGTCCCGCCAGACACAAGCCTAAATGTAACAGTGATCAACCGCCGACAGGTCCCCAGCGTGACAGAGGTCCTGACCGACGAACAAGAAATGGAAGTAGCAATCATCGAAGGGGTTCAGCAGCCCGATTGGCGAGAGCATCTCCTACGCTGGTTTCAACACCAGCAACTTCCAAAAGAAAAGGAACAGAGAATGAAGCTCCTGAGGATCAAGGATTCTTACGAGATGAGAAGCGGGACCTTGTTCCGAATTATGGCAGACGCCCGAAGGAAAGTCCTACTCCGTTGCTTGTCTCCAGCAGAAGCAGGACAGGTGATGCAGGAAGTCCATGCAGGATCAGCTGGAGCACACCAGGCTGGCCCGAAAATGAAAATTGAGATAAAGAAGCTGGGTTACTATTGGCCCACTATATTTGATGATTACTGCAAGTTTGCCAAAGCTTGTCAGAAATGTCAAGAACATGCTAATGTGGCAAGGAGACCTCTAGTGCCACTGCATCCCACCCTGCCGAGCTGGCCATTTGCTCAGTGGGGCACAGACGTAGTAGGGCCGCTGCCAGCATCTTCATCAGGGTGCAAGTACATCTTAGCAACTACAGACTACTTCTCCAGATGGGCAGAAGCAGTAGCACTAAGAGATGTGACGGGAGAACTAGTTGCAAGATTCTTCCGGCAAAATGTAATATTTCGGTTCGGGATCCCCAGCCGATTCATCTCTGACAATGGCAGCCATTTTAGAAATCAGAAGATTTATCGGCTGGCCGACAAATACAAAATCGACTGGAGGACATCTTCCCCCTACAACCCTCAGGCCAACGGACTCGCAGAAGCCTTTAACAAGACACTGTGCACGTTGCTGGCAAAGACTGTCAAGTCTAATAAAAAAGATTGGGAGGAAAGGATGTACGAAGCACTGTGGGCCTATCGTACTGTCTATAAGACCCCAACTGGCTATTCCCCCTTCTCCCTTGTCTATGGGTCAGAAGCTGTGGTGCCTATTGAGCTTGAGGTTCCTTCATTGCGAGTTGCCATCCAGCACGGATTAATCAATGGTGAGCAGACCAATGCAGAAAGAAGATTGGAAGAGCTCATTGAGCTCGAAGGAAAACGCCTCCGGGCGCAGCAAAACATCCAGCTCTACCAAGCTCGCATGGCCCATGCTTTTGACAAGCTAGTCAAGGGTCGAGAATTCAAGAAAGGAGACCTGGTAATGGTCAAAAGAAAAGAAGTGATGGCCTCCAACCCCAAAGGGAAGCTGGTCGAAAACTGGGTCGGGCCGTATATCGTCCGCCGAGTATATGAAGGGGGTGCCTACGTCCTGGTAGACCACAAAGGGGTTATCCAGTTCTCTCCCCTCAACGGAAAGCATATTAAGCTGTATCATGCAGCGCAGCCGACATGCCCCGAGTGAGCGGTCGAAGCTATTTTTCCTTGGTTTAGTGGCACTCCGCCCTAACTGAGCTATCTTTTCTTGATTTAGTGGCACTCCGTCCTAACCGAGCTACCATTTCCTTGATTTAGTGGCACTCCGCCCTAACCAAGCTACCCTTCCCTTGGTCTAGTGGCATTCCGCCCTAACCAAGCTACCCTTTCCTTGATTTAGTGGCACTCCGCCCTAACCGAGCTGCCTTCCCCTTGGTTTAGTGGCACTCCGCCCTAACTGAGCTATCTTTTCTTGGTTTAGTGGCACTCCGCCCTAACCAAGCTACCCTTCCCTTGGTTTAGTGGCACTCCGCCCTAACCAAGCAAATCTTTTCCTTGGTTAGTGGCACTCCGCCCTAACCGAGCTACCTTTTCCTTGGTTTAGTGGCAATCCGCCCTAACTGAGCTATCTTTTCTTTGTTTAGTGGCACTCCGTCCTAACCAAGCTACCCTTCCCTTGGTCTAGTGGCATTCCGCCCTAACCAAGCTACCCTTTCCTTGGTTTAGTGGCACTCCGCCCTAACCGAGCTACTTTTCCCTTGGTTTAGTGGCACTCCGCCCTAACTGAGCTATCTTTTCTTGGTTTAGTGGCACTCCGCCCTAACCAAGCTACATTTTCCTTGGTTTAGTGGCACTCCGCTCTAACCGAGCTACCTTTTCCTTGGTTTAGTGGCACTCCGCCCTAACCAAGCTACCTTTTCCTTGGTTTAGTGGCACTCCGCCTTAACCAAGCTACTTTTCCCTTGGTTAGTGGCACTCCGCCCTGACCAAGCCACCTTTCCCTTGGTTTAGTGGCACTCCGCCCTAACCGAGCTACCATTTCCTTGGTTTAGTGACACTCCGCCCTAACCGAGCTACCTTCCCCTTGGTTTAGTGGCACTCCGCCCTAACTGAGCTACCTTTTCCTTGGTTTAGTGGCACTCCGCCCTAACCAAGCTACCATTTCCTTGGTTTAGTGGCACTCCGCCCTAACCAAGCTACCCTTCCCTTGGTCTAGTGGCATTCCGCCCTAACCAAGCTACCCTTTCCTTGGTTTAGTGGCACTCCGCCCTAACCGAGCTACCTTTCCCTTGGTTTAGTGGCACTCCGCCCTAACTGAGCTATCTTTTCTTGGTTTAGTGGCACTCCGCCCTAACCGAGCTACCCTTTCCTTGGTTTAGTGGCACTCCGTCCTAACCGAGCTACCTTCCCCTTGGTTTAGTGGCACTCCGCCCTAACTGAGCTATCTTTTCTTGGTTTAGTGGCACTCCGCCCTAACCGAGCTACCTTTTCCTTGGTTTAGTGGCACTCCGCCCTAACCAAGCTACCTTTTCCTTGGTTTAGTGGCACTCCGCCCTAACCAAGCTACTTTTCCCTTGGTTAGTGGCACTCCGCCCTGACCAAGCCACCTTTCCCTTGGTTTAGTGGCACTCCGCCCTAACCGAGCTACCCTTTCCTTGGTTTAGTGGCACTCCGCCCTAACCGAGCTACCTTCCCCTTGGTTTAGTGGCACTCCGCCCTAACTGAGCTATCTTTTCTTGGGCTAGTGGCACTCCGTCCCAACCAAGCTACATTTCCCTTGTTTAGTGGCACTCCGCCCTAACTGAGCTACCTTTTCCTTGGTTTAGTGGCACTCCGCCCTAACCAAGCTACCCTTCCCTTGGTTAGTGGCATTTCGCCCTAGTCAAGCTACTTCTCCTTGGTTTAGTGGCACTCCGCCCTAACCAAGCTACCCTCTCCTTGGTCTAGTGGCATTCCGCCCCGGTCAAGCTTCCAAAAGAATACGCCACGCCGCCATTACGAGCCTTGCGTTCGGATTGGCACGAAAACCCTTCCTTGCGTTAGCATTATCTTCTCGCTAACGAATAAACCCAAGTCGGCTGGAGATTTTGTGTTCTAGCTGTCATTATCACATTGTTGCCACTACGGGCCATCTACTATCGACCGGGAGTCGAACATCACACTTCGACCTGCCACCCTATACATATCAATAAAAAAAAAAGAAGAAGAAAAGAAAATGGGGTTAAAAATAGAGATACCCCGCCAGACTTGCTCCTATATTAGGACAAGTGCAAAAATGGCTATAACCCAGCTGTGGCGAAAACCCGAAACGGCGCCGCAGGCAAAATCGGGTACCCCGCCACGTGAAAACCCGAAAGGACGCGTGGGCAAAAGCAAGAGGGGGCTGGCTTCAGCGAAAACCCGAAAGGGCGCTTAAGTCAGTAAAGTGGTAATTTCCAAAATTCCTCTTCTGTTCGCCACCTGATAAAACTCCACAAGGGACAACCCTCAAAAGTCCCACCGAAAATCCTTGAATAAACCCATGATTCGATCCTCGTCATCATCGGCGAGATCGGGCGATCTCTACCCTTCACTTGGACCTTACGTCCCTGTTGATAATCCCATCTTTGCTTCGGCATGTGACCCATGCTGATGAATAAACCCATGGTTGACCGTCGTCATCATCGACGAGATCGGTCAACCCCTACCCCTAAGCTTGGACCTTCCGTCCTTGCTAATAAACCCATCTTTGTTTCGGCGATAACCTATGCTGGTCAATAAACATGTGTTTGACCCTCGTCATCATCGGCGAGATCGGTCAATCTTTACCCCTAACTCGAATCTTACATCCTTGCTAATAGACCATATCCTTTGCTTCGACATCTAGCCGGTGCCAACGAACCGAAGCAGGGTTCAATCCTTGTCATCATCGATAAGGTCTGTCAACATTTTCATGGTCCAATTCTTCTATATCGTGCCAAAAAAAATGAAGAAAAAAAAGAAAAGAAAATGGGGTTAAAAATAGAGATACCCCGCCAGACTTATTCCTATATCAGGACAAGTGCAAAAATGGCTATAACCCAGCTGTGGCGAAAACCCGAAAGGGCGTCGCAGGCAAAATCGGGTACCCCACCGCGTGAAAACCCGAAAGGGCGCGCGGGCAAAAGCAAGAGGGGGATGGCCTCGGCGAAAACTCGAAAGGGCGCTTAGGTCAGTAACGTGAATAAAAAAATTGAATGATGAATAGTGATGATTCATTCTCTGTCCGGAAGTGATGGAATCCTCGGTTCAAGATTCAAAATTTAACGAGGATCGGCAATCAACTTCATCAACACAATCAAATGGCCAATCTATTTGTCTCATGATAAATGGGCCTCTTTATGGGCCTTATGGGTTATGTCCGTAGCAATTATGTAATAGTCCTTTCATATTTTTGTCTTTAAGTCTTCCAATAGAGTGTCTTTTAGTCTCCCCAAGAGAACTATAATGAGTAGACATTAAGTGTTTAGGATAGTGTCTTTTGGTCTCCCCAAGAGAACTATAATGAGTAGACATTAAGTGTTTAGGATAGTGTCTTTTGGTCTCCCCAAGAGAACTATAATAAGTAGACATTAAGTGTTTAGGATAGTGTCTTTTGGTCTTCTTTGAGAGTCTATAAAAGAGTCATGTATCTTTCATTTGAAAAACAGTGAATGAAATCTTATTTTTGGAACCCCCATGTGATGCCCACGTAGGAGGGGCCCTCCCCTCCTTTATCTTCTTCCCCCCCCCCCTCTTTTAATTCCCATGGCCGTGAGTGCCTGTTCTTCCTTCCCTCTCCACGGGTGAGATGCCCAGTTCTTCCCTCCTTGCCACGGGTGTTGATGCCCTTCATTCCTCCCTTCTCCTCCAGCCACCAGCATCTTCCGCTCACCCCCACAGCTTGGCCGAACTTCCCGTTCCCCAGTTCCTCCTGTCTTCTAACCCAATCTTTCACTGCTGCGGCAGTCTACCTTCCTTGCCTCACCCTCTAAGCTTCTTCCTCCCGGCCACGCTATTACCTCATACGCCCACGCTACCTCCGTTCCCGTCATACACGCACTGCACCCCTTTCCACAGCCTCAAGACAACCCCCTGCAACCCCAACCACGTCCACCCACTATCCCCATAGCTTACACCCACAAACACCACCACTAAACTTAGCCACCACTCCACAAGCCCATCCCAAACCCGCAGGCAGCTTCTGGCCCAATTTGCAGAGTAACTTCCAGCTCGTTCCAGGTGGAGTCTGCATCCAAGGTCTTCAGCAAAGTTGATCGTCCACAAGTCCTCTTCGCAAGCGAGTTGGAATCGTGTCGATCCGAGTTCGTGGCCGCCCACAAGGGACTTTCTTCCCCGACTGCGCAGAGAAGGCCTGACAGCGACCTGAAGCGGTTTGGGGCAGCAACCACGACCTCTTCTTGAAGGATTCAGGCTCCAGAATCTTCATCAAAGTTCTCCATCCTCAAGTCAGCTACCGGGATCAGAAGACGGAACCGCAATCAGAGGTCGGTGGCCAGAGTTACAAATTTTATACCCCGACGACCCCATTCTGCCTCCTGTCTGTCTCCTCCGACCAGTCCCCACTCAACGGGACCTGCACGTCCACACCGACATCCGACTGAGGCGAGACCAGTGCCGCTGGAAAGTAGTCGTCCCCACGATTCCAACGCCACCTGCCGCGCACCAAACGGAGTTCGGGGTTGCTCGTGGTGTCCCTGTCAAGCCGCTGTTCAGAAGCTGCCCCTGCACAGAACCAGAACGGGGTCCCCGCTCAGTCGTCCGTGGCGACCAGGTTCGGGCGGAACCAAAATTCAGAAAAATTGTGCTGTATCCCTACCCTGTTACGAAGCCAACGGCACCAACCGCGCCTCCGGAAAAATTCCAGAGTGCGATCCACAGCCACTTCAACAGCTGCTGGTCACAGATTCCAGAACCGGACAGAATCGACTTCGGCATTTGTTTCACATCAGGAAGACCCCTTTCGAGGTCGTGGCGAAGTCTTCATCCGATATCCCGGTAATATACATCTATTGTCATACCCTTTTGACCCTTGTCACCATCGGCAAGATCGGTCGCTACTCCTTTCGACCCTTGTCACCATCGGCAAGATCGGTCGCTACTCCTTTCGACCCTTGTCACCATCGGCAAGATCGGTGGCTACCCCTTCCGGCTCTTGTCACCATCGGCAAGACCGTGATGCGGGACGGATGACTCGACCGGGCTAGGACGTACGACGGACACAAGTGCGGCCAGCACTAGCACGTTAAGGCAAGCCAGGCGGCTAGCCACTGTGGTATTCTCCGGGTGGGGACGCCTCTCAACAGCGCTCTCTCTTTAGCCTAGCGATCGTCCCTTGCAAGGGAAACGTGGGGATCGCGGCGATTAAGAAACCACCGTCACCTAGGGTACCGATTCGCGTTCGGTGCTTGATCGGAGCTACGGAACGGGCACTCTCAACTCACTAGCACGGTGATTTAGATACAAGCTAATGGCCCTAATCTCACAAACGCAGCAATATAGAATGTATACTAAATTAGCAATGTGAGAATGGAATGAGCGCGTACCTCCACGTCTAGGCGTGGGGAAGAATTCCCGGCCGTTTTCCGAACAACCCCGATATACAAATGATTTAATTTTACAATTTCAGATCTGGAAACCCACTCCACACAGGGAGGTAAAGGGTTACAAAATGATGTTTGGGGGTTGCTGGGTCCCGGGTTGACGGGCAGCAAGCAACGGAGCCGAGGAAGGCGAGCTGGAGCCGAACGAGCGCGCCGAGGGCGAGTCGACTTGGTTCTGTCCACACCGGGCACCCTGTGCAGCGATCTTCCGACGACTATAACTCCTAGCCACGACGTCTGATTGGGGTGCCGTTTGTTGGAGAATGACGGTGACTGGACGTAGTTTCTTCACTCCAGAGGGCGCATTCAGATCCTTTCAGATCTGGGTGCAGCAATGATTTCTTTCAGCGTCTGATTTGGTGTTCACAGAACTGCACAGACAGACAAATAAATGGTGGAAAAAGGGTTGCCGATGTCGAAATGGAACTCCGTCTGTGGGAGGTTGTTGGTGACGTCCATAGGAACAAATCCTCTGAAGACCTCTCTCTCAGATATTGGCTGGATGAGGCGGGACAGATGTGGGAAGTCGCCTCTGGATCTGGACTGAGTCTGTTCAGATCTTCTTGCGCGACCTCACGAGAATTGACGCCACGGACAGCACAGACCTTGAAATGCAACGAAACCAGAGGCAACGTGAAGATGACTTGCAATACTTTAATTGATCTTCAGACACCAGCTCCTGATCACGTCGTGGTTGGGCTGCATAAACCGAAACACAGTCACCCTCAGATCTGGACTGCACTCTGGGACAGATCTGCGCGCCGCCACGAGAAAAATCACCGCCGGTGCTCCCGAACTCCAAACGGCATCAAACCAGCGCTGAATTCTTGCAATCTTGTAGTAGTATCAAGGATAAATCGGAGGGAACAAGATGATAAGAGGGGGATGGGAAGAGAAGGTCGAGTCCACGACCAGATTTCTGAGAAATTCACACCAAGGGAAAGGGCAAGAGAAAGAGGGAGAATCACTCTCTTAACAATTTTCTTTCAACAAAATATCATTAGCCTCTGCACACACAATGTACAAGCCCTTAAATAGACAATTACAAGAGGTATAAGGGGTGGGGAGGTCGTGGGTTTCAAGGGGAGGGGAAGGGGGATGCGCCCATGGCCATGAAAGGGAGAGGGAGGGGACAAAGAGACATGTTGGCTGCCTACCTTTGACATTCAAGGTAAAAGGGGGGTAGGTTGGCAGCCAATTAACCTTGACCAGCAGCCATTTAATACCACATGTTGTGAATGGAGAGAAGAAAGAAGAAAAAAGACAATTTCCTAGCCTAATAGGACAAGAAAGGGGGCGCCCCCCATTTTGGGCCTTGAATGGGCCATTTTGGTCATGGCAGCCCACTCATCCTTCTAGGAATCCAATATGGCTCAAGGCCATTCTCCTCTAGTTGGCCCATGTATGAAGAGCCCATATATGGCCTATGGATCCATCCAAATGGACCAAGGCCTCTCCCTTTCTTAATGAAGTCTTAAGGGCCTTAACCAGTTGGCCCATTTAGAGCCTTACAACCAACCCAATATGAAAACCCACATATAATGTGACATTACAAGCCCAATTTAATGCTAAAAAGAGTCCAAATAGAAGCCAAAGTGTCCCCAATTTGAAGGGAAGTCGATGTAGTCAACTTGGTGCTCCGCGTATGGCACCGTCGGTTCGCCGACGTGTCACGTGATCGCCCTGGTGTCCGCACCAATTCCTCCCGGGTGGGAGGAACTCGACCCCGTCGAGTAAGGGTCCCGAAGCTTGCATTCTCCGCATGTGATCAAGGTGTTGGTCATCGTGGGGCATCCTCGCCAACGCACTAGGACGTGTGGATATGCGCCATTCCTTGTGGTGATCACCTGCTCATCCAGTATACAATCTATATGCATGCGTTGAGGCTGGAAGAGGTGGACTCTCGGGTGGTGTATCACTCACAATAGAAGGAGAAAGCCCAAAACTCACTAGGGATCACCGCGGGTTCCAATATGCTACCAGATCTGAAACATGGAACGTCGAACTGTCACCATAGTCACCCGGTAGTTCAATATCGTACGCATTCGGACCCACTTGTTTCTTGACCCGGAAAGGGTGGAGATCGTGGACTTAGAGTGGCTTTCGGTCTCCGGGAGGAAACCAATCAGGTATGACCCTGACCTAGACGTACTCTCCCTTTGAATCCGCGAATATGTAGCATGCATCGGCTACCTCCTTATATGTGCTTGACTGGCCTTTTATTGACACGACTTAATGCAAACCATATGAAAGAAAACAAACCATAGAAACAAACACACACACTTGAACTTAGACAAACCTATGGTGATGTAGACCATGCATATGCAATGGTGGACCAGGGCACCCGAATATGTGCCATGCATACACTAGATGTACTCGATGCTTGACGGAATGGACGATTCCTAGATACCCTAAGATGTACCAATCATGCATTGGCGACCTATGGGATTTGGGTGGGGAAGGACTAGGAGATCCAAAACTACCCTCGTCATTACCCCTAGACATAGGTACGGCTTGCCAACTAGACCGAGGGGTAGGGACGGGATGGTGAACTCCTTGGAAGAAGTGGAGTGAATATGATAGCTCGGGAGGTTCACTAGTGAAGGGATCAAAAAGGTCAAAGAATTTATGACCCCATGAAGTGGGTTCCACCATGACTCGGTCCCAATTGTGAAATTCTTGAGGGTGTAGGTAGTCACCTTCATCCGTTATGGTAACTGGGATGGTGATCTCATAGAGAAGGTACGGTTCCTCCCTCGGGATAAAAGAAATGAAATCGGGCTCGGCCGGCATAGGGAGGAATAGAAGGACCTCCGTGGTGACTTGACCCACAGTGTACACGGGGGTAATGGATCCTAAGGCCGGATGGGTGAAGCTAAGACTAGCGGGTTGGTCAAAGCCTCGGGCCAAAAGGTGCGTCAACTTCCATTGTGAATCTAATCCCATAATAAGGTCATCCAAAGTATCGACATGGTGACTAGACCGAAAAGTTGTGTGGGAGGAGTTGACGGACACCAAAGGTAGGGTAGAATCCATAAATGGGAAGGGAGGTGGGACCAAGCCATCCTTGAGCCAACGAAGAAGCGGCTCGACTATGTATAGCGTTCCCGTAAGAAACACGGGTGGCTCGAACTTTGGTAGCTCCAAAGAAGAAGGTTCTGAATGAAGATCGGAAGTATATGATAATGGAGCTCTAGGGAAGGGGTTCTCCGATTGAGGTGGGGAAGGCCATGGTGTAGGCGGCTGGGAGGTGGATGCTTGTCGAAAGCCACTATACCGAGAAAAGTGAGACTCAAATGGTTCGACCACTAGAGCGACCGTATAGGAGTCAGCTAGAGAGAATGCGTTGCGGATAAGACATTCCAACTGGAAGTGAAGGCGCAAACCTCTCCGGAACTGAAATGCAGCCGTGTTGCTCTCCTCTCCCAAGCCATGTTCCAACCAATACTTATGATATGCCCGAATGTACTCGGACACGGACCTATCACCTTGGACGGGTCGACATGGGTTGGCCATAGTTGCCAAAATATGGGAACGGATCCCTAGGAATGGATATGCAAGGCCATTCGAACATGAGACACAAACGGATACTAACACCGACTAATGCAAACACATACTAATGCAACAATGATACACTTAGACCTAATCAATTTCCGGTACGAGGCGGAGTTAATCGACCCGAAGGTCACTCGCGCAAGTGTGCGGCCTTCCCGGTAGGCATAGCCTAATGTTCGTGTCACACCTTTTGATATACCGTTTATTGGGATGCAATTTTAAAACATCTTTTTTTTTTAGAAATATGATGATCCTAGACTTAAATGACACTTTTGTTTTTGATTTTGGACACCCTAGACTTAGAACGACGCTCTGATACCAAATTGATGCGGGACGGATGACTCGACCGGGCTAGGACGTACGACGGACACAAGTGCGGCCAGCACTAGCACGTTAAGGCAAGCCAGGCGGCTAGCCACTGTGGTATTCTCCGGGTGGGGATGCCTCTCAACAGCGCTCTTTCTTTAGCCCAGCGATCGTCCCTTGCGAGGGAAACGTGGGGATCGCGGCGATTAAGAAACCACCGTCGCCTAGGGTACCGATTCGCGTTCGGTGCTCGATCGGAGCTACGGAACGGGCACTCTCAACTCACTAGCACGGTGATTTAGATACAAGCTAACGGCCCTAATCTCACAAACGCAGCAATATAGAATGTATACTAAATTAGCAATGTGAGAATGGAATGAGCGCGTACCTCCACGTCTAGGCGTGGGGAAGAATTCCCGGCCGTTTTCTGAACAACCCCGATATACAAATGATTTAATTTTACAATTTCAGATCTGGAAACCCACTCCACACAGGGAGGTAAAGGGTTACAAAATGATGTTTGGGGGTTGCTGGGTCCCGGGTTGACGGGCAGCAAGCAACGGAGCCGAGGAAGGCGAGCTGGAGCCGAACGAGCGCGCCGAGGGCGAGTCGACTTGGTTCTGTCCACACCGGGCACCCTGTGCAGCGATCTTCCGATGACTATAACTCCTAGCCACGACGTCTGATTGGGGTGCCGTTTGTTGGAGAATGACGGTGACTGGACGTAGTTTCTTCACTCCAGAGGGAGCATTCAGATCCTTTCAGATATGGGTGCAGCAATGATTTCTTTCAGCGTCTGATTTGGTGTTCACAGAACTGCACAGACAGACAAATAAATGGTGGAAAAAGGGTTACCGATGTCGAAATGGAACTCCGTCTATGGGAGGTTGTTGGTGACGTCCATAGGAACAAATCCTCTGAAGACCTCTCTCTCAGATATTGGCTGGATGAGGGGGGACAGATGTGGGAAGTTGCCTCTGGATCTGGACTGAGTCTGTTCAGATCTTCTTGCGCGAACTCACGAGAATTGACGCCACGGACAGCAAAGACCTTGAAATGCAACGAAACCAGAGGCAACGTGAAGATGACTTGCAATACTTTAATTGATCTTCAGACACCAGCTCCTGATCACGTCGTGGTTGGGCTGCATAAATCGAAACACAGTCACCCTCAGATCTGGACTGCACTCTGGGACAGAACTGCGCGCCGCCACGAGAAAAATCACCGCCGGTGCTCCCGAACTCCAAACGGCATCAAACCAGCGCTGAATTCTTGCAATATTGTAGTAGTATCAAGGATAAATCGGAGGGAACAAGATGATAAGAGGGGGATGGGAAGAGAAGGTCGAGTCCACGACCAGATTTCTGGGAAATTCACACCAAGGGAAAGGGCAAGAGAAAGAGGGAGAATCACTCTCTTAACAATTTTCTTTCAACAAAATATCATTAGCCTCTGCACACACAATGTACAAGCCCTTAAATAGACAATTACAAGAGGTATAAGGGGTGGGGAGGTCGTGGGTTTCAAGGGGAGGGGAAGGGGGATGCGCCCATGGCCATGAAAGGGAGAGGGAGGGGACAAAGAGACATGTTGGCTGCCTACCTTTGACATTCAAGGTAAAAGGGGGGTAGGTTGGTAGCCAATTAACCTTGACCAGCAGCCATTTAATACCACATGTTGTGAATGGAGAGAAGAAAGAAGAAAAAAGACAATTTCCTAGCCTAATAGGACAAGAAAGGGGGCGCCCGCCATTTTGGGCCTTGAATGGGCCATTTTGGTCATGGCAACCCACTCATCCTTCTAGGAATCCAATATGGCTCAAGGCCATTCTCCTCTAGTTGGCCCATGTATGAAGAGCCCATATATGGCCTATGGATCCATCCAAATGGACCAAGGCCTCTCTCTTTCTTAATGAAGTCTTAAGGGCCTTAACCAGTTGGCCCATTTAGAGCCTTACAATCACCCCAATATGAAAACCCACATATAATGTGACATTACAAGCCCAATTTAATGCTAAAAAGAGTCCAAATAGAAGCCAAAGTGTCCCCAATTTGAAGGGAAGTCGATGTAGTCAACTTGGTGCTCCGCGCATGGCACCGTCGGTTCGCCGACGTGTCACGTGATCGCCCTGGTGTCTGCACCAGACCGTCTACCCTTTCGACCCTTGTTGTAATATCCCGGACCTTTCGGATCCTTCTTCATGGGTCCCGGATCTAGTTTTCGGAGTGTCCGGCTCCGTTGTGTCCGAAATTTCGTTTCGGACATCTTTCGTGTTCGGATCGGCGCGATCCGGAGTCGTTTCGGAGGCCCGGAGGCGTTCCGCGGCTTTTTTCCGCGTGTGTTTTCCGATTCCCGGTGTGTGTTTCGGCTTTTCTCTTCGGACGCTCGTTGCGGGTGAACCGGGCTGTTCACACGGACACGAGTGGTACCGTTGCGATCGGTGCGTTCCGAGGATCGCGGGGGTGTGATTTCCTAATTTTTGGAATTTTACGGATTTTCCGGGTTTTCTATAAAACCCTTTTTCTTTTCTCTCTCCCCCACCATCTTCTTCTTCCTCTCTTCTTCTTCCTCCTTCCTCCTCCACCGTGTCTCCCTCCCTCTCCCTCTCTTCCTCCCGGTTGGCCACGGCGAGCTCCCCTCCGGCTGCAGACGGCGGCGGGGCGACGGCGCGGTGACGTGGGCGGCGGCGAGGCGGTCGTGGGGGCGTGCGGCGAGCGTGGGAAGCTTAAGGAAGAACGAGGGTTTTCAAGCGTTCTTCGCGATTCGTGGACGATCCGGCGGAGCATTCGCTCCATTGAGGTAGGGTGACGTTCCCTAGCTCTTCGCCGTTCTTTTCCGTGGTTTGTAGGCCGCGGGGAGGCCGAGAGAGGCATGTTTGGGCGTTTTTGGGGTTTTTCCATGTTTTGGGGTGAGCCGCCCGATCTATGGTTTTAGCCCATGATTCTATGTTTTGGTGGCTTAGATGCATGCTAGGGGTCCCCAGGGGTCTCCCCCCTTGTTTTCCCCCTCTCCGGTGGAGGTGCGGGGGCGTGGTTGGTGTTTTTGGGGTTTTCCCGCCGTAGCGTGCTCTGGGGCAAGCGACGGTCACTCCAGTGACCGTCACATGCTTGTAACGCCCTTAGAGGGGTGCGTTACTTCCCTGGGTGTTGGCCTTTGGGGTCGAGGGCTGTAGCGGTCCTGCGACTGGCCGCCGTTTGCTAGTGACGCCCCTGGGCTGGGCCGTCACATGCGTTTCGACCGTTGGGTTTTGACCGTTGGGGGTCAGGCCATGTAACGCACCGAGATAGGCGCGTTACTTGCGTGTAACGCACTGGGGCAGGAGCGTTACTTCCTGTTGTCCCCCATGTGGATGGGCCAAGCGACGCACTGGGCCCAGCGCGTTACTTACAAGCGACGCGCTGGGGCAGGCGCGTCACTTCCCTTTCCATCCCGAGCGTGAGGGCCATGCGACGCGCTGGTCTAGGCGCGTCACATGCGAGTAACGCACTGAGCCCGACGCGTTGCTTGCAAGCGACGCGCCAGGGTAAGCGCGTTACTTTCCCTGTGGTTTTGGAGGGTGTGGGGCGCCGTGTGACGGCCTGTCTCAGGCGCGTTACTTTCAAGCGACGCACTGGAGCAGGCGGGTCACTTCCCCTACCCCTCTGGCCGTGTGACGGTCTGCCTTAGACCGCCATTTGTAAGTGACGGCCCTAGAGTGGACCGCCATTTGGCTGTGACGGTCCAGGGTCGGACCGCCACTTCCTGTGTTGCCCCATGAGGGTAGCAACCTCGCTTTTCTCCGACCGTGGTCTCCGTGCGACGGGACTAGTGCGTGGGGTGATTCCCACACGTTGTCGGGCTTGGGCGTTGTTTTCCGTGACTTGAGAGTCTACTCCTTCAGTGACCCTCCACTAGTCGTAGCCTACTAGTACGCGTGTGCTAGTCGCACCAGGGAGTGGTGTACGGGCTGACCTTTAGAGACGGTTTGTGGACCGGTTACCGTTGGGCCCCACGTCTTGCAGCCAGAGTCCGGCTGAGGGGAAAACCGGTCAGAGGGCCAGACCAGGGACGCGCGGTCTGTGTGTGCACACGTGGTTGGGGGCGGTTGGACCCACGTCGACGGGCGTGACCCCAGCTAGTCACTTGTTGTAGTTACTTGTACGGTGTTTGCGCCTCGGGTAGGACCTACCATGTCAGGCGGTTCACCTGCGGTGCGGTGTAAGACGTCAGGGGACGCTACCGGCTGTGCTTCTAGTGGGTGGTACTCCTGTCGAGTACGGAGTGTCAGACTGTCAGTCGTGTGTTTCCGACCTTCGGGTTTTGACGGTTCGACCGTTGAGTTTCGGTCTTCTCGTACCGTGGCACGTGTGTCGGTTTGCGTGCCGTTAGGGTCTAGTTCTGTAGAGTACAGGGCTTTCCTTTCCGAGGTACCTTCCTACCGCTAGGGTAGTGGTTTCTCGTTTTACGAGGTAGGGTTCGAGTGATCCCTACTGAGTCTTGTTCCGAGACTCATTCCCTGCGTGTTTTCACCGTGTTTCAGGTGAGGCGCCACCTTCGGGGAGCGTGTCAGGAGCGCAGCGGAAGCGTGGTGCGGGTGCCCAGAGGTAGTGCCAGAGGTCAGAGCCGGGGGATGCCCCGTGTAGCTGTACTTTTCTTTCTTGTCACTGTACTAGTCGTGGACTACTGTTGCTGTTGTTGTTATTTTATTGTGGACCATGTAAAATGTTAATTCATTTCCTGCTTAATATCATAACTGTTTAATTTCTGCAATTATTTGTGATGCTTGTGTAGTTTCCACACCATCCTTTTAACCCTTCCGAGTCTTCGGGCTCGTGGGTGGCGGTGCGAGTCTCGGGTTATCGGGCCTTCCCGGTAATCGGATTCTCGGGTCGTTACAGCTGGTATCAGAGCGCGGTTGTGGAATTACATGGAATCATAGGTAATTGTATTGGTCCACTAGTCCACAACGATGATGTACATGTGACGCTGGCATGGGGCACCGCGTGTTTTATTCTGACCTTCCGTTTCTGAGTTTTCTGTCTTGTGCTTCAGGAGCGAGGATGGCGCCGAGGAGGAGTTCTCGCTCTCAGCAGGGGCAGTCGGCTGGAGGTCAGGAGATCCAGCAGGGGGTCCAGAGGGACCAGGAGGAGCATAGCAGAGTTCCGGGAGCTACCGAGGCCGCGGATGCTGCGAGGGCTCCGGGGGCCGAGGGTTTTCTCCGTGGCATGTACCATCTCATGGCTCAGCAGTTCGGCGGAGAGGCCGGTGAGGGCTCGTCAGTCAGGGGTGGGCCAGGCCGAGCAGTGAGGGATTTCATGCAGTTCCATCCACCTTACTTTAGCGGCCAGGCAGACCCTGATGCGGCTCGTGATTGGCTTGATGAGATGGAGCGGGTGTTCAGTTCTGCGAAGAGTGCTGTCGAGGACAGAGTGGTGTTGGCCTACAACCAGTTGCAGGGTACGGCTCGGAGGTGGTGGTCTTCCGAGTGGAAGACGTCCTTTCAGCTTCGTCCGCTTGAGCAGATCGAGTGGGATGACTTTGTTAGTGCTTTCGAGCGTACGTACTGTCCAGATGTTGTTGCTACGCAGCGGATGCGGGAGTTTCTGGAGCTGGTGCAGGGTGACATGTCCGTGTTGCAGTACAGGGCCCGATTTGTCGAGCTGGGTCGGTACGCACCTCATATCATGGAGCATGAGAGGGTGAGGACGACGCAGTTTGTGCAGGGCTTGAGGCTGGAGCTGAGGCACCATCTGATCGCGAATGGGGCCACTGATCTCGAGACGGCGTCTCGTGTTGCGATTTCCTTGGAGATGGATATGCAGAGGACTCGAGGACCGATCAGCCAGGGGCAGTCTGTGTCAGGTCGCAGCCAGCAGTCGGCGACTCAGCAGCAGGGTTTCTTTCAGTCTGCGTCGGGTGGTTCAGGAGTACCGGCATCGGCAGCTTCGGTGACAGGATCTGCGTCCTTTGGCACGAAGGTCAAGAAGTTCTTCAAGAGAGGGTTCGGCAAGAAGAAGTCCAGGATCAGGGGCAGGCTTCATCGGGCAGTGTGCAGCAGCCGTTTCCTTTGCAGCGACAGGGATCGGTGGGTGGATCGCGAGGACCTTGTCCACGGTGTAGTGGGACCCACCCAGGCAGGCAGTGCACGGCGCCGATCATCTGTTTTCGGTGTGACCAGCCAGGGCACATGGCGCGCGACTGTCCTCAGAGGCCGCCGCAGCAGCAGGTTTCCCAGCAGCAGCAGCAGCAGGGACAGTATCCGCCGCTACCCAGGTCAGCTAGTGTGGGAGGCAGGCAGAGAGCTCGTGGCCAGATCACGCACTTGACCAGGGCAGAGGCAGTAGCGTCGCAGCTCGTGGAAGGTACCGTTCAGATTTTGGGTTGTGCGGCTCGGGTTTTATTTGATTCTGGCGCGTCTCATTCGTTCATTTCGGAGGATTTCGCGTCGAGCGTCGAGGAGCCGGTGACCCAGTTGTCCTGTGATTTGGCTGTGGAGTTGCCTTCGGGTGACTTTATGGTCACTCCGTATTGCTTCGACCAGGTTCCGGTGTGGATCGATGGGCGGAGTATGCCAGGCAGGTTGTATGCGTTGCAGCTTCGGGATTACGACGTGATTCTAGGCATGGATTGGCTCGAGACTCATGGAGCGGTGGTGGATTGTGGGATGAAGAGGGTCTACTTCCAACATCCGAGCAAGAGGACCTTCTATTTCCAAGGTATCCGTTCCGCCTCTTCTCGATTTCTTATCTCTGCTATTCGAGCCCGTCGATTGCTTGATTCAGGTTGTCAGGGTTTTCTCGCGTCTGTGGTTGTGTCTGACCGGATGGAGCCGAATGTCGAGGACATTGCGGTGGTGTGCGAGTTTCCCGATGTCTTTCCTGAGGAGTTGCCTGGATTACCTCCCCAGCGGGAGATCGATTTCGTGATCGAGGTTGTACCTGGTACGGGACCTTTGGCGAAGGCTCCCTACCGTATGGCCCCCGCGGAGTTGAGGGAGTTGAGGGCGCAGTTGCAGGAACTGTTGGCCAAGGGGTACATTCGTCCGAGCTTTTCCCCTTGGGGTGCGCCCGTGCTGTTTGTGAAGAAGAAGGACGGTAGTCTGCGGCTGTGCATTGACTATCGGCAGCTGAATGAAGTGACCGTTAAGAACAAGTATCCGTTGCCGCGGATTGATGATTTGTTCGACCAGCTTCAGTCTGCGCGAGTGTTCTCGCGGATTGATTTGCGGTCCGGTTACTATCAGCTGAGAATTCGCGAGTCCGATGTGGAGAAGACTGCGTTCAGTACGAGGTACGGGCATTATGAGTTTCTGGTGATGCCGTTTGGGCTCACCAATGCCCCAGCAGCCTTCATGGACTTGATGCAGAGGGTGTTTCATCCGTATTTGGACCAGTTCGTGGTCATTTTCGTGGATGACATCCTTGTTTATTCGCGGTCTGCTGAGGAGCATGCGTACCATTTGGGTGTGGTGCTGCAGACGTTGCGAGATCACCAGTTGTATGCGAAGCTCAGCAAGTGCGAGTTTTGGCTCAGCGAGGTGCACTTTCTGGGGCACGTGATTTCTGGTGATGGCATTTCCGTGGATCCCGCCAAGGTCGAGGCTGTGATGCAATGGCCGAGGCCGAGGTCGGTGACGGAGATCCGGAGTTTCTTGGGGCTTGCGGGTTATTATCGCCGGTTTATCCAGGATTTTTCCCGCATTGCGACCCCGATGACGAGGCTCACGCGGAAGGATGTGCCTTTCGTCTGGTCCGAGGAGTGTGAGCAGAGCTTTAGGGAACTGAAGAGATTGCTCACCTCGGCTCCGGTGTTGGTTTTGCCTTCTGGATCGGGAGGTTTTGTGGTGTGTACAGATGCTTCCGGCGTTGGATTGGGTGCTGTTCTGATGCAGCATGGTAGAGTGGTGGCTTATGCATCTCGGCAGCTAAAGCCCCATGAGGAGAACTACCCTACCCATGACCTTGAGTTGGCGGCAGTGATCTTCGCGCTGAAGATCTGGAGGCATTATCTGTACGGTGAGAAGTTCGAGGTGTTCACTGACCATCAGAGTTTGAGGTATGTGTTCTCGCAGAGAGATCTGAACCTCAGACAGAGGCGTTGGATGGAGTTCATGAAGGACTATGACTTCACCCTGTCTTATCAGCCGGGCAGGATGAATGTCGTCGCCGATGCCTTGAGTAGGAAGGTTGCGGTCAGTACCTTGATGCTGAGGAAGTGGAGGCTCTGGGAACAGGTGCCCGAAGTATCTTTCAGGCTCAAGATTCCCCAGGAGCCAGGGTTGGCAGTGCTTGCGAGTCTGACTGTCACTCCTGCTATTCGTCGTCAGGTGACAGAGGCTCAGCATGCGGACCCTGAGTTGCCCCGGATTCTTGCGATGGCTGATGTGGAGCTCGGCGAGGACGGTGCTGCGAGGTTTCGTGGCAGGCTGTACGTCCCAGCGGAGGAGCAGGTTCGTCGTGCGGTGTTACGCGAGGCTCATGGGAGCAGGTACACTGTGCACCCGGGTGCGACGAAGATGTATCGGAACTTGCGGAGGCAGTTCTGGTGGCCTGGCATGAAGAGAGATGTGGCCGAGTTTGTGGCCAGGTGCCTGATCTGTCAGCAGGTGAAGGCAGAGCATCAGCGACCAGGCGGTACTCTCCAGCCCTTGGATGTTCCTGCTTGGAAGTGGGACCATGTGACCACGGATTTTGTGGTGGGGTTGCCCAGAACCCCGACTGGGCAGGACAGTATTTGGTTGCTGGTGGATCGGCTGACGAAGGTGACTCGGTTGTTACCGGTCAAGGTCAGCTGGAGCGTGCCTAAGTTGGCTCGTCTTTATGTGGAGCGGATCGTGCCGTTGCATGGGGTTCCCATTTCGATCGTGTCGGATCGAGATCCGCGCTTCACTTCTGGATTCTGGAGGAGTTTCCAGCGAGCTCTTGGCACGGAGTTGGCATTTAGCTCGGCGTATCATCCACAGTCAGATGGTCAGTCTGAGAGGACCATTCAGACTTTGGAGGACATGCTGAGATCCTGCTGCCTGGAGTGGCAGGGGAGTTGGATTCATCACCTACCGTTGGTGGAGTTTGCCTATAACAACAGCTTTCATTCGAGCATCGGCATGGCTCCTTATGAGGCATTGTATGGGCGTCCTTGTCGGACTCCACTTGATTGGTTTGAGGTGGGTGAGCGTGTTTTGACGGGACCGGAATTGGTGCAGCAATGTGTGGATGTTGTGCACCTGGTTCGTCAGAACATGTTGGCGGCCCAGAGTCGGCAGAAGAGCTATGCTGACCGTAGGCGGCAGCCCCTCGAGTTCGCCGTGGGCGATCATGTGTTCTTGAGAGTTTCTCCGATGAAGGGGGTGATGCGTTTTGGACGGCGTGGGAAGCTGAGTCCCCGCTATATTGGTCCTTTCGCGATTGTGGAGCGCATCGGTGAGGTTGCTTACCGGTTGCAGTTACCCTCTGAGTTGGCGTCGGTGCATGACGTGTTCCACGTCTCTATGTTGCGGAAGTATATGCCCGATGACTCTCATGTGCTCGAGTTTTCCGTTTGGCCTGAGGTGACTCCAGATCTTTCTCTCCCAGAGTTTCCGATCCGCGTGGAGGATAGGCGAGAGCAGCGCCTGCGGAACAAGGTCATTCCCTTGGTAAAGGTCGTGTGGCAACGACACTCTGGTGGTGAGGCTTCGTGGGAACGTGAGGACGAGATGCGTCAGCAGTTCCCGTACCTGTTTGAGTGAGTCTTCCTCTTCTTTCCCCTTGGGTTGTTCTCAATTTCGAGGACGAAATTCCTTAAGGGGGGAGGGCTGTAATATCCCGGACCTTTCGGATCCTTCTTCATGGGTCCCGGATCTAGTTTTCGGAGTGTCCGGCTCCGTTGTGTCCGAAATTTCGTTTCGGACATCTTTCGTGTTCGGATCGGCGCGATCCGGAGTCGTTTCGGAGGCCCGGAGGCGTTCCGCGGCTTTTTCCGCGTGTGTTTTCCGATTCCCGGTGTGTGTTTCGGCTTTTCTCTTCGGACGCTCGTTGCGGGTGAACCGGGCTGTTCACACGGACACGAGTGGTACCGTTGCGATCGGTGCGTTCCGAGGATCGCGGGGGTGTGATTTCCTAATTTTTGGAATTTTACGGATTTTCCGGGTTTTCTATAAAACCCTTTTTCTTTTCTCTCTCCCCCACCATCTTCTTCTTCCTCTCTTCTTCTTCCTCCTTCCTCCTCCACCGTGTCTCCCTCCCTCTCCCTCTCTTCCTCCCGGTTGGCCACGGCGAGCTCCCCTCCGGCTGCAGACGGCGGCGGGGCGACGGCGCGGTGACGTGGGCGGCGGCGAGGCGGTCGTGGGGGCGTGCGGCGAGCGTGGGAAGCTTAAGGAAGAACGAGGGTTTTCAAGCGTTCTTCGCGATTCGTGGACGATCCGGCGGAGCATTCGCTCCATTGAGGTAGGGTGACGTTCCCTAGCTCTTCGCCGTTCTTTTCCGTGGTTTGTAGGCCGCGGGGAGGCCGAGAGAGGCATGTTTGGGCGTTTTTGGGGTTTTTCCATGTTTTGGGGTGAGCCGCCCGATCTATGGTTTTAGCCCATGATTCTATGTTTTGGTGGCTTAGATGCATGCTAGGGGTCCCCAGGGGTCTCCCCCTTGTTTTCCCCCTCTCCGGTGGAGGTACGGGGGCGTGGTTGGTGTTTTTGGGGTTTTCCCGCCGTAGCGTGCTCTGGGGCAAGCGACGGTCACTCCAGTGACCGTCACATGCTTGTAACGCCCTTAGAGGGGTGCGTTACTTCCCTGGGTGTTGGCCTTTGGGGTCGAGGGCTGTAGCGGTCCTGCGACTGGCCGCCGTTTGCTAGTGACGCCCCTGGGCTGGGCCGTCACATGCGTTTCGACCGTTGGGTTTTGACCGTTGGGGGTCAGGCCATGTAACGCACCGAGATAGGCGCGTTACTTGCGTGTAACGCACTGGGGCAGGAGCGTTACTTCCTGTTGTCCCCCATGTGGATGGGCCAAGCGACGCACTGGGCCCAGCGCGTTACTTACAAGCGACGCGCTGGGGCAGGCGCGTCACTTCCCTTTCCATCCCGAGCGTGAGGGCCATGCGACGCGCTGGTCTAGGCGCGTCACATGCGAGTAACGCACTGAGCCCGACGCGTTGCTTGCAAGCGACGCGCCAGGGTAAGCGCGTTACTTTCCCTGTGGTTTTGGAGGGTGTGGGGCGCCGTGTGACGGCCTGTCTCAGGCGCGTTACTTTCAAGCGACGCACTGGAGCAGGCGCGTCACTTCCCCTACCCCTCTGGCCGTGTGACGGTCTGCCTTAGACCGCCATTTGTAAGTGACGGCCCTAGAGTGGACCGCCATTTGGCTGTGACGGTCCAGGGTCGGACCGCCACTTCCTGTGTTGCCCCATGAGGGTAGCAACCTCGCTTTTCTCCGACCGTGGTCTCCGTGCGACGGGACTAGTGCGTGGGGTGATTCCCACACGTTGTCGGGCTTGGGCGTTGTTTTCCGTGACTTGAGAGTCTACTCCTTCAGTGACCCTCCACTAGTCGTAGCCTACTAGTACGCGTGTGCTAGTCGCACCAGGGAGTGGTGTACGGGCTGACCTTTAGAGACGGTTTGTGGACCGGTTACCGTTGGGCCCCACGTCTTGCAGCCAGAGTCCGGCTGAGGGGAAAACCGGTCAGAGGGCCAGACCAGGGACGCGCGGTCTGTGTGTGCACACGTGGTTGGGGGCGGTTGGACCCACGTCGACGGGCGTGACCCCAGCTAGTCACTTGTTGTGGTTACTTGTACGGTGTTTGCGCCTCGGGTAGGACCTACCATGTCAGGCGGTTCACCTGCGGTGCGGTGTAAGACGTCAGGGGACGCTACCGGCTGTGCTTCTAGTGGGTGGTACTCCTGTCGAGTACGGAGTGTCAGACTGTCAGTCGTGTGTTTCCGACCTTCGGGTTTTGACGGTTCGACCGTTGAGTTTCGGTCTTCTCGTACCGTGGCACGTGTGTCGGTTTGCGTGCCGTTAGGGTCTAGTTCTGTAGAGTACAGGGCTTTCCTTTCCGAGGTACCTTCCTACCGCTAGGGTAGTGGTTTCTCGTTTTACGAGGTAGGGTTCGAGTGATCCCTACTGAGTCTTGTTCCGAGACTCATTCCCTGCGTGTTTTCACCGTGTTTCAGGTGAGGCGCCACCTTCGGGGAGCGTGTCAGGAGCGCAGCGGAAGCGTGGTGCGGGTGCCCAGAGGTAGTGCCAGAGGTCAGAGCCGGGGGATGCCCCGTGTAGCTGTACTTTTCTTTCTTGTCACTGTACTAGTCGTGGACTACTGTTGCTGTTGTTGTTATTTTATTGTGGACCATGTAAAATGTTAATTCATTTCCTGCTTAATATCATAACTGTTTAATTTCTGCAATTATTTGTGATGCTTGTGTAGTTTCCACACCATCCTTTTAACCCTTCCGAGTCTTCGGGCTCGTGGGTGGCGGTGCGAGTCTCGGGTTATCGGGCCTTCCCGGTAATCGGATTCTCGGGTCGTTACACTTGTCACCATCGGCAAGATCGGTCGCTACCCCTTCTGGTTCTTGTCACCATCGGCAAGACCGTCTACCTTTTCGACCCTTGTCACCATCGGCAAGATCGGTCGCTACCCCTTCCGGTTCTTGTCACCATCGGCAAGACCGTATACCCTTTCGACCCTTGTCACCATCGGCAAGGTCGGTCGTTACCCTTTCGACCCTTGTCACCATCGGCAAGATCGGTCGCTACCCCTTCCGGTTCTTGTCACCATCGGCAAGACCGTCTACCCTTTCGACCCTTGTCACCATCGGCAAGGTCGGTCGCTACCCTTTCGACCCTTGTCACCATCGGCAAGATCGGTCGCTACTCCTTTCGACCCTTGTCACCATCGATAAGATCGGTCGCTACTCCTTTCGACCCTTGTCACCATCGGCAAGATCGGTCGCTACCCCTTCCGGTTCTTGTCACCATCGGCAAGACCGTCTACCCTTTCGACCCTGGTCACCATCGGCAAGATCGGTCGCTACCCTTACCCGGTTTTTGTCACCATCGGCAAGACCCTCTACCTCTTTCGACCCGTGTCACCATCGACAAGGTCGGTCAACATCTCCCCAATCAGGGTCAATAATGGAATTACCACAAGCAACCGGCAGTCACGGTTTCGACGCCTCTTGTCAGCAAGACCTACGTCGGCGCCAACCTGACAACTTCTGGAACCCCGTCCCGCGGTGGAGCGTGGCCCCCATCCTTTCCTTGAGAGGGTGGACGCTCTCCTGCTACACGGACATGGAGGTACTTCCAAGCAGGTCGCCAGAATTGCCGCAAGACACAACAAATGCAAGTGTGGATGTGAACACAAAAAAATATATAGTGAAGGAAACTTCTATCTTCATTACAAAAGGGGAAGTGAATACAAAAGGAGCCCATTTGAGGGGACAGATTACAATTGCGGACCAGCTAAGGCCGCCTGAAGATATCAGCAAAGTCAATAAGCCCCACATGAGGAGTCACCCCCAGTTCATGGAGCTGCGCTTCCTCTTCCTGAACCCGAGTCACCTCAGTCTCTAGAGACGCGACTCGGCCCTCCAGCAAAGAAGTTCTTTCAATGCCTTGGACTTCCGCAGCCTCCAGCCGCGGTATCTCGGCTTCTATAGTAGCCAATTCAGCGCGGAGTTCTTCCCGTCGGCTACGTAGAATGTGCGCCCGGGTCACGGAAGCTTCAACCTGAGCCCTGCTCTCCTGAAGATCAGAGATCAGAGACGTCAGCTCTGCCTGACAATCAACTCTCTGCAGTTTGAGGGCCGCCAGCCGGTCACCCATCATCGTCTCGAGAAAGTACCGGCGATTCACAAACTTCAACAAGAAAAGCACCCGTTGGGTCCAGATATCTAGAGGGCAGCCCAGCGCCTGCAGCCCGATCGTCAGTCGCACAGCCGCTTCCTTCAACTGGGAATAAGACAGCGCTGGCTGAGATTCCACAACCTGACGCAGCATCTCTAGATGCTGCCAGACAAATTCCTCCGATGAGGTAATGCCCAGGGAAGCCGCCGGAGGCACCTCGAAGGTCACTTCCCTGTCTATGGCGGCCCATAAGCTGGTGTCAGGCTCGGAAGAAGAAGATGGGACGGCCGTCAAAGCTGAAGAAGCAGACACCATGACAACATGTTCCTGCTCCGTCAGACTCCTGTTAGGGCTTCCTTCAACGAAGCCTAGGAGGGACGGAGGTTCTGACTCTGGCTCCGGCACGAATGGAGTTGCAGAATCAGGCGCGATCGTCATTATGGCCGCCGATATAAAAGTAGATCCCCTCTGCGGGTCAGCCTCAGCCCTCAACTCTGTCATCGATGCCAGGGCGAGACTCTCCCCCGACTGGCTCTGCTCCGAGGGTAATCCTCCAACAGCAGCATGTATCCTCACCGGCACGGGGCGGAGTAGGGTGATTGTCCCTGAAGGAGATGCAGTGGCCAGCGGTAGCAGATCCGAGGCCTCTGACGAGACCACAGCAGTATCAGAAGTCGATGCCGGGGAATGAATAGCGGCTTCGGGTTCCTGGAATGAAAATTCATGTAAACACCAAGGTGACAAAAAAGGCAATGGGATATGCGGCTCTGTAAAGGGGCGAATAGAGTTTACTATGATGACGGCATCCATCTCTTCAAGCCCCTAGATAGAAGATTCCAACCCTACAGACGAAGCAGCAAAAGGAGGGGTTATCTCCACCTCCACGTCCAATCCAGCAAATTCCTCCTGTAACACTCCCTCGGATGGTGCCCTCGGCAGCCTCGGAGGACTGAAAATCAAAGCATCGCTTGACAGTATGAAGGGAGCCGTTGCCCCTTGCTGTCAGCTGCAGACACTCGTTCATCACCTTCTGAAGAATTATGGTCAGTCACTTCGTCAGAAGGGGTGGCAGAGCTACTCGAAGAAATATCTATGCTGATCTCGGGTTGGCCCGCCTCCTCCGTCGCCTGACGGGACGCTGAGCGGGTGAGCACGTGCCGCAATGGGATAGCACCCTTCTTCAGCACAGTCTTATGTCCCGCGGGCTGTGAAGGAGCTTCCACAACAGGCGCCTTAACCGCCGTGCTGACCACTCCTGCCATCACAATAAAACAAGTGTGTAAGGCAGGATGGAAAGCTCAATAAAAAGGGGAACCTAAAGAACCACAATTGTGCAGCTCACCCTCAGCCTCGCTGGCAGGCGTAGGAGAAGGAAGTCTGACATCCTCCTCAACAGTAGGGAGACTCTCCCCTGCAGCTCCAGCTGTCTCAGTCACCCCTATCGGGGCTATGATGGAAGGCCCTATCTCTCCGGCCTCCAGGGCGGCTTCCTCAGCATATGTGGTGTCAGCCGCTCCTTGAGCTGAAGCTATACAAAGAAGACATCAAAAAAAATGAAAATGAAAATGAAAATGCCGTGAAAAGAGCATTCCCTTATACCGCACAAGGAAAATAATGTCACCTTCAGCTGCTTGCTGAGTAGCTTCTTTCCGAGCGGCGAACTGTTCAAATGATGGCACCTCGGGCAGGGGAGTCTCAGCCGCATCAGTCGAAGGCCGCTTGGAAGAAGTTTTCCGAGCCTTCCTCGCTCGGCCTATTGCAACTTTCATTGCAGAAGCCGCTCTCTTTTTGCCAGGCGGCAGTGGAGTAGTAGTTGGCGCTGGTACAGGGACCTCAAAATATTCCGACTTCTGTGCATGGGAGATGATCTTTCTATAAAGCCCCTGCTGCTTAATATCCGGACGGTCTATCAAGTGAAGCACACGCCGTTATGAAGGAGCAAGGCAACAAACCAATCTACGTGTCAACGGAGGAGCACTTACCTGCCCGGCCGTTGTAAAAAGACGAGAGTGGCCAATACTGATAAGCCACCTCCTTGCTTCGGGATGCAGCCTTCCGAACGAGCCAGCAGACGTCGCCAATCTTCTTACACTTGTCGACCAGGTCAGCCAGGTCCGCATGTCCGTGGGAAGCTATACAATGATACAAGCCGAGGTGGTCAAAGCCCCAGACATCGGCATAATGAAAAGATACGAATAGAGGCTTGTCCAGAACACTAGCTGTGGGACTCTCGAGGGTCAGTCCGTGGATGCTCATCAGGACAAACAGCCAAGATGTATGCTGATAGTATGTCGAGGTTCTGTCCTCTCTATTAACAAACGCCCGACACGGGCAAAAGCGATCCACCTCGCACTTCCATGAAACTGCTTTGGATAGCGGCTCCTCGATAGGGAACGGATACTGCTGAAGCTCCAGGCGGGAACCGCCAATCTGGCACAGGTGTTCTAAATTCTGCGTAAAAGCATCTTCACTTATGTCAGCAAGCACGGGTATCAGTGGTTCAGCCGCTCCCTCCTTGATGGCTTTTCTGCTCGCTATGTATGTCTCTGCCTCCTTCGGGTGGTGGGAAAATAACCTCTTCAGATGGGCTTCGTCAATGTCAAAAACGGGCCCAGGCTGCTGACTCAGAAAGGCGCGCTCAGCCACATCCCAGCATGTCATCCGGGCATTGCGGTAGAAGCTCGTGCGAGCATTCCACCATTTTATATACTCAGGAGTGACCCGGGGGACTCGGTTCGGCATCGGCACTCTGAAAGTATTGGCGTCCCGGCGATGAAAATAGTCCCACCAGGAGCGACCTTCGGCCACAACAGTCGAACCGTGCTTTGACCTGCTGTCCAGAGGGAATAAGGCGATCGAAGGCGAAATATGCTGATCGTAGCCGAAATTCCGGCCGAACCTAAAGGGATAGTAGGGTTCCAAATAAACGGCGCCCCCCTTTCTGAATACTAAAACACTGGGGCGGACTGATAAAACCCAGTCAATGAGTTCAGGCTCCAAGACTGGTCGGGTCACGGTGTTGCCCGAAATGAAGTGTGTGAAAGTCTCCACTGCCTCGAGCTTACACTCACGCTGACGGTTCACTAATGGAGATGAATGTGCAGCCAAATTCCAAAAGTGGATAGTCCCCGCTGAATCCGTTGGGACCCTCGTCAGTCGACCACGGATGGAGAAAAGTTGCTGGGACACTGGACCCGGCTCAGCACTTGCAAACTCCAGCATTCTGGGATACAATGTCATTGTCTGCAAAGTCCGGGGAGCTAGCTCCGGAAATAAGTTGCACACCCAGGCATTAAAGAAATGAAACGGTCCCACCGTTCGGAAAGAGCGAGGGATCCGATGCCTATGAATATCTCCAATAGATTTGTAAATCAGGCACAGTGCAGCGGGACATATTGCAAGCCGTATGCCCCAAGCCATCTGACAAGCCGGGTATATTGCCTCCGGCCTAATGACTGTCTCATCCCCCTGCGGGAGAGCGAAAGTACATAGCCAGAAGGTGAGGTATGCAGCACAATGGGTGAGGGGATCCGCCCCATCGGATTCGGCCCCCCGCGGCTTATCCCCCGAAGAGAAGCAGGCAGCTCTGACTTGAACTTAGGTGGCCTGCTGGGTTTACCCGCAACAGGAGCCACGTGAGGAAACTCGCTGTACTTCAAAGGGCCCCCGAAGAAATACTGAATCCAATGTCCTGCTCGGACTCTCAGTTTGCTGCTCTTCTCCCGGGGCTGGTATCCCTTTGAGGATCCCCTATTCAGCGTCAGGCAGAGGGAGCGGTATGCCTTCATCAAGTACCGGTACGAATAGCCAAAGTAATATTCACCTTCGCCGTCTGTTTCGTCCTTGATGAAGTCATGAATGCAGACCTCCTCATAGGGCTCTCCGTTAATCAGCAGGCCCGATAACTGTGATAGGCTCCAAAGATCCAGAGAGGTCTCACCTTCTGCTGTATAGAAAGTGTTGAACTGCGGGCAAATACTTCGAACATGCCGCAGCACAGCCCCTTTGAAATGGGATACCTGAAGCGGGATGCATACATACTGTGGTACACCCCGGCCATGACCAGCAGCGGTGCATACTCTTTCAGAACATATTCTGTGAATTCCACTGCCCCTACACGAAAGAGATGAGCATCCGTCACCTTCGTGTCTGCAAACCACCCAGCTGCCAATTGAAATTTGAACTGAACAGCCAAGCAGTTCAGCACAAACGGTTCCTCTCTGTAGCCCCACTTGATGGGCGCCAAAAATAAGCCGTAGCCGGGTTTCTCCCTGTTAACCCGACCTATGGTGTTGTCCCACCTGGCCGGTGTGAATTCTGGAGCCCGTGTCAGCATCTTCTGCTCTGCCTCCAGCTCTGTTACCCCTAAGACGGCGTCCCATTTGCGCCGCTCCCCCGGGAGGTATATGGTATCGCCACGATACACAGAACCTTTCAAGCTGTCCCGGTCTAGCAGCATGGCCCGCTCCACCATCCGAGCCAGCATGACGTCCCTCTTCCCAGAGACGTTGAAGGTACAAATGTAAGGCGCGAGGTGACGATCCTTCGGGAAGTCCGCACGGTAGTCGTCATCGCGATTGAAGTCCAGTCCTCCCTCGACAGTTACAATGCGAGAGGCGGATACTGTATCTGTTTCGGAGCCAGAGGATTCGTCGACTATGGCGATCCTCCCCAGGACCCGGTCCAGCTGTCCAACGTTCCTCCAAGTCACAACAGGACAGGAAGCTCTGCCCGGGAGAGAGGAGTCAACATCAGCGGTGCCGGAAGCAACACGGCTTGAGGAAGAAGCCATTTCCAGCAAGCTGCAGACATAAAAAACAAGGAAGAAAGAATAAGAAGATGATATGAAGAAGAATGTGTATAGAACAGAAATTTTCAAAAAATTTCGACAGCATATCCCCTTATTGGGAGCATGCCCAAAAGTTAAATGGGAGAACACCCACCAAGAGGGGGTGACTCCGAAATAAACAGGGACGGAGTCCCGAACAAAAATTTCCCGAACAAAGGCTTCCGCGCCGACCGCTCTGAGGCTACGGAAGGAGAAGGGAGAGGAAGAGAGAGAAAGCTCAGGAAGAAATGAGCCCCTCTCTCCCCCCCCCTCGGCGCTTATGTCGCCCCGGCCAAGAGGCGCGCCGAGAAGGCGGCCGCGCTGACTACCGGGCGCGCCAAAAGGCGCGCCGAAAAGGCCTCCGCGCCGAAAATCAAAGTCGCCAAAGGCGCGCCGGGACAGTCATCGCGCCGACGGAAGCCACGCCGAGGAGATCACCGCGCCGAGAAGAGCGTCGCGCCGGGAATTCCATGCCGAGCCCACCTCCACGCCGAGAAGATAGTGCCGGGAGCGTCCATGGAGCCAATTACCTCACCAGGGGTGATATTATTATCAGACCAAGCCAAAAATGCTGGTGTTCATCCAAATTTGCTTGTAAAGCATGGAAGTCATGCAAAGCAGAATGAAGACTCAGAGTCAAAAGAATAGCCAATGCACAGGAGCAGACCTGAAGAGACCACGAAGCGCAGTGCGTGAACGTGATGTACACCCGCATGTCCCGTGTCACTCATGCTTCGCTCACGCCACCCACGGGTGGGGGGCATTTGTTGACACCTAAAATATGTCAGAAGAAATCATAGCAGATTCACAGTTCTGAAGATCAGTCGAGGGCACGGCTCACGTACCATCCCTGGAAGATCTGAGAGTCTGAACAGAAGAAACCCACTACCCCTATCATGTTGTTCGACTAAAGCCGTTTGTGGCTAGGTCGCTGTCCAGTACTGCTGTCATTCAGATAGTCAGGCTGATAAAACTATACCAACATTCAGGCGACCATCCGCCTGCTGAAACAGATGTTCAGACATCTCTGATTCTCCGAAGAAGGGACGCACAATGCCTCGCACTTGTTGTGAATGCAAGGTGCAAACAAGCCCCACGGAGTCTTGATATGCATATGCCAAAAGCCCCACTGTCGAAAGGAGTCCACCAAGTGGATCCTGGACCGAATGGGCCGAACGACAAGAGAATGGGCCAAGCCCAAATATGAGACCCGACGCGCCGATGACTGCCGCGCCGGGAGGATGAGCCTGGCGCGCCGGGAAGTGCACGCCGAAAGGATGAGGGCCTGGCCTCTATAAGACGCCTGCCCTTCGAACAAAAAAGAGAGGGGGACAGAAGAAGAAAAAAATAGGCAGAGCATAGAAGAGAGAAAAAAAAGGGAGAAAGAAGAAGAGAAAGAGAGTGCTTAGCCACCGAAGAGCAAGAGGGAGTTCGAGAGCCCTTGAAAGAAAAAAAGAGAAGAAAAGAAGAGGAGAGAGTCAGACGATCCAGGTGGGAACGTCGGGTGGCTACAGCTTCCTCTGCTTCTCCTCCCTATCTGTCTCAACTTTTCCCTCTGTATTTTCCGATTTCTAGCATCTTTGCTTCAATAGCATCGGATGCCAATGTAACCCTGCTTTGCAGGGATTAAGCCTGGATTTCTCTTTCCGATTGAGTCGGATTCTTTTTTTCTAAATAGCATGCGTGTAAGCCATTTGGATGAAGTTATTAATGAAAGAATGGGCTGATATCTGCTACCTCTGGTCATTCTCCTCCGTTTTCCCCTGCATCTGAGGTTCTAATCTATGCACGGGCTACAGGTAGCCTTGAATGAGTTCTTTTTATGTTTGAATTCCTCTATCTGTCGAAGATTCTTCGCCATCGCTCTATCCCCCTCCTGTGCCACATTTCGAGGGCCTGAGACAGTCTATCTCATGGCTCCTCGTATGTGGACTGAAAGGGATATGTTTAGGGGTTTCCGCCCGCACACTTTTTGCTCTTAGTGAGGCTCCCGGAGGCAAGGTGTTTCCCCCAAGGGTTTCTTCCCCCTCCATCATCTAAGACAGTCGAGATAAAACCCCTTTCCTTCAAGCTCCCGAAGCCCTGCTGGGTTCTGAAACCTTCTTTGCAAAACCCCCCGGCGCCGGTGTCTCCCGGCGTGGATTTCACGCCAAGGGCTTGCCACGCCGGCTGCATCCCCCATATCGTGCCAAACCTACCTGGTCTTCGTGCCGAAAACCACCCCTCTTCTCTGCATTGACACCTATGCGTTTATTGGCCACCCTGGTGCCTTCATGCACGTACCGATAACCCATACAGCCTCTGTCCATCACATCCTGCCCCATGGGTGTGCATTACCCTTCCCTCTGACCTCATGGGAGCTATATCAAAGGGGTTAATTGTCCCTCTACATTTTGCAACCCAGTAAACCACGGGGCCCTGCCCTTGCAGGCTCTCCGGTGGATTGCATTGGGAATATTATAACAGTGGGGATAAGGTCTCTTATGACCGAGACACTTGAATCACGGGCTACGCCCGACACTTATTTTGGTTTCTACTTCGGCATTCGTGAGTAGATATCCCATGATATTCTCTTGGCACACTCCCAAAATAAGGGGAGATGCTGTCAAAATTTGCCCAGGGCTTCACTCTGTCATACGGCACGATGTTTCATCGGGATAGCGTAGTTAACCCCTGAATCTGGTGAGAGCCTGAGTTGTGATATCTCACGGCATCTTGCCCTCATAGGGAATACATCTCCCTGCTAATGATCTCTTTGAACACCCCCCTCCAGGAGTGCATCCACCCTCATTTCCTATAACCCCCACCTGACTTCATGAAATCTCCACTGAACGCCCATAAAACCCTGACAAATACCCTTTCTTTAAACCTCATAGAACAGCCCTCGGCGCCACTGCCTCCCGGCGCCAAACCCACGCCGGGTGGGTGGCGCGCCGGGACCAGGGCACGCCGAAGGCCAGGGCACGCCGAAGGCTGGGCCGAGACCCCCTTGAGCCCATTTTTCGCGCCGTATTCCTTCGCGCCGGGACTAGGCTGGGCCGATGCCCCTTTGAACCCCCTCCCCTCGCGCCGTCTGCCCTTCGTGCCGGGATCTCCAGCGCCGACTAATATCTGTGTCATTTCACCTTACTAGTGGGTGCTCTTCTTCAAATCTTGATATCTCAACATCCCATTAAACCCCAGAATAATCATCCCAAACCCAGAGGTCCTACTCCCATCAACCCTTAAGCCAGTCTTCAGCATCTTGCGAGGGGATTATCGTCACTCACCTGGGCCCACGGAGATATATTAATGGGGGTTCCACCCCTACATTATACCGAACACGATAACTCTCCCGTCTCCCCACTGGCCCTCGGAGTCCTGCCACCGCATGTCCTCCAATGGCCCCTCGAGGGAAATATTAACGAATGGCGCAGACGGTCCCGCCACATTTGGATCCTTTTTGGACCCAGGCCTGTGCCTGATTTTCTTCTGGGTCTCCATTCCGGCTCTCCATGGATGGATGTCCTATCTCCCTTTTTTTGGGTATAATCCGAAGGAAGAGGGCATGCTATCGGATTTACGCTGTAGCATCGTCATCATGCCCCATGCAGCATGATTTCCCATGCATATCCGCATCAACCCTTACGTATATCAAAGGACGTTGACAAGAGGTCGGGTCACACTCGATCGGAAGTCTTCGCTATACGCGATGGTGGTCTTCGGACCTACGTCCTCTGCCATGTACCAAGGGTCCATTATTCTATGAGTTATGCATCCCTTGCATGATAAACAAACGCCTTCCGTAGGCTTTTGTCATAGTCATCATGTAGTTCCTTTTAGTTCGGCTTCGACAGCCCGCTATCACGACAATTAATCGAAGGTGTTCCCTCCTCGTGGGGGATGTAATTAACGCCATAGCCTTTATGGTATGACGGACTGCTGGTCCCGACCGAACCTCACATTCGCCCGACATGGGTCAGAATGAGCGCATAATAACTCGTCACTCATGTGACTGGCACGCCCGCGTCGTTAATCAGCCAGTTAACTACCAAGTTAGCCAATTGACTGATCGACCCGCGAAACCCAAGAAAAAAGGAAGGAAAAAGATTCCGCGTCAAACACGTGCGACGAAGCAGCAAAAGGAGGGGTTATCTCCACCTCCACGTCCAATCCATCAAATTCCTCATGTAACACTCCCTCGGATGGTGCCCTCGGCAGCCTCGGAGGACTGAAAATCAAAGCATCACTTGACAGTATGAAGGGAGCCGTTGCCCCTTTGCTGTCTGCTGCAGACACTTGTTCATCACCTTCTGAAGAATGATGGTCAGTCTCTTCGTCAGAAGGGGTGGCAGAGCTACTCGAAGAAATATCTATGATGATCTCGGGTTGGCCCGCCTCCTCCGTCGCCTGACGAGACGCTGAGCAGGTGAGCACGCGCCGCAATGGGATAGCACCCTTCTTCAGCACAGTCTTATGTCCCGCGGGCTGTGAAGGAGCTTCCACAACAGGCGCCTTAACCGCCGTGCTGACCACTCCTGCCACCACAATAAAACAAGTGCGAAGGGCAGGATGGAAAGCTCAATAAAAAGGGGAACCTAAAGAACCACAATTGTGCAGCTCACCCTCAGCCTCGCTGGCAGGCGTAGGAGAAGGAAGTCTGACATCCTCCTCAACAGCGGGGAGACTCTCCCCTGCAGCTCCAGCTGTCTCAGTCACCCCTACCGGGGCTATGATGGAAGGCCCTATCTCTCCGGCCTCCAGGGCGGCTTCCTCAGCATATGTGGTGTCAGCCGCTCCTTGAGCTGAAGCTATACAAAGAAGACATCAAAAAAAATGAAAATGAAAATGAAAATGCTGTGAAAAGAGCATTCCCTTATACCGCACAAGGAAAATAATGTCACCTTCAGCTGCTTGCTGAGTAGCTTCTTTCCGAGCGGCGAACTGTTCAAATGATGGCACCTCGGGCAGGGGAGTCTCAGCCGCATCAGTCGAAGGCCGCTTGGAAGAAGTTTTCCGAGCCTTCCTCGCTCGGCCTATTGCAACTTTCATTGTAGAAGCCGCTCTCTTTTTGCCAGGCGGCAGTGGAGTAGTAGTCGGCGCTGGTACAGGGACCTCAAAATATTCCGGCTTCTGTGCCTGGGAGATGATCTTTCTATAAAGCCCCTGCTGCTTAATATCCAGACGGTCTATCAAGTGAAGCACACGCCGTAATGAAGGAGCAAGGCAACAAACCAATCTACGTGTCAACGGAGGAGCACTTACCTGCCCGGCCGTTGTAAAAAGATGAGAGTGGCCAATACTGATAAGCCACCTCCTTGCTTCGGGATGCAGCCTCCCGAACGAGCCAGCAGACGTCGCCAATCTTCTTACACTTGTCGACCAGGTCAGCCAGGTCCGCATGTCCGTGGGAAGCTATACAATGATACAAGCTGAGGTGGTCAAAGCCCCAGACATCGGCATAATGAAAAGATACGAATAGAGGCTTGTCCAGAACACTAGCTGCGGGACTCTCGAGGGTCAGTCCGTGGATGCTCATCAGGATAAACAGCCAAGATGTATGCTGATAGTATGTCGGGGTTCTGTCCTCTCTATTAACAAACGCCCGACACGGGCAAAAGCGATCCAACTCGCACTTCCATGAAACTGCTTTGGATAGCGGCTCCTCGATAGGGAACGGATACTGCTGAAGCTCCAGGCGGGAACCGCCAATCTGGCACAGGTGTTCTAAATTCTGCGTAAAAGCATCTTCACTTATGTCAGCAAGCACGGGTATCAGTGGTTCAGCCGCTCCCTCCTTGATGGCTTTTCTGCTCGCTATGTATGTCTCTGCCGCCTTCGGGTGGTGGGAAAATAACCTCTTCAGATGGGCTTCGTCAATGTCAAAAACGGGCCCAGGCTGCTGACTCAGAAAGGCGCGCTCAGCCACATCCCAGCATGTCATCCGGGCATTGCGGTAGAAGCTCGTGCGAGCATTCCACCATTTTATATACTCAGGAGTGACCCGGGGGACTCGGTTCGGCATCGGCACTCTGAAAGTATTGGCGTCCCGGCGATGAAAATAGTCCCACCTGGAGATTTGCTGCTTCGGGTTGAAAGTATTGGCATCCATGTTTTGCTGCTTCGTCACCCGGACCCACAACACCAACGGGCACGCTAATCGAGGCAACACGGTCCCTCCCGACACCCCAAAAACATAGACACAGAACCCATGGGGTGTCCGGGATACTCACAATGCCGGAGGTCGACCATTGGGTCACAACCGGGTTGACCGGAGACCAAAACAACACAATCGGAACGCTAAAAGGTCACCGAGACCCTTAGGCTCTTGGGTACGCAAAACGAGGTAACTGGGGCCTCTGGACACCCAAAGACACGGTCACGGAACTCCACAGGGTGTTCGAGACACTCACGAGACCTAAAGTCAACCACTAGGTCACAACCGGGTCGACCGGGGGTCAAAACAGCGCAAACAGGAACCAGAACATGGTAGTGGTCACCTGGTGACCGCGACCAGATGGTAGCGGTCGACCGGCGACCGCGACCATGCTGTCACGGTCATCTCGCGACCGCGACCAGCCACGCGCAAGCCTGATGGTAGCGGTCGCCCAAGGACCGTGACCAAACAGTAGCGATCATCCCATGACCGCGACTAGGCCAAAGCGGTCTATCGCACGACCGCGACGCTCGAAGGCCTCCTCGACCAAAACACAAGGATGAACGCGGTTCTCCCAAGACCGCGACCAGATGGTAGCGGTTTCTGGTGGACCGCGACCATTTCGGAAAATCGGGAACGGCGGGAAAACACCCAAAAATCCACGCCACGCCCCAATCATCCACGGATGAAGGGGAAAACATAGGGGAAGCCCCCAAATAACCCCTAGCATGCATCTACGGCCTCGGATCGGCCAGAAACGTAATATAACGGGAGATCGGCCCACAAGCCCTAAAACATGGATTTTGCCCAAATCACCTTGTTTGGCCCGCTCGGCTCACCGTAGCCTACGAAACTTGCGGGAAAGGAAGTGCACGAGCTGGGGGTCCATCACCCTACCTCCACCGAAGATTTTGTGCACCGTGGACGCCGATCCACGAAGAAAACGCCGTTGAAGCCTCGCCGTTCCACGAACCCACGGCCGAGCTTCACCACGCCTCCACCGCCTCGATCCTCATCCATCCTCGCCCGCGCCTCGCCCCCGCCGTCCCCGCCTCGCCCGTACTCCGCCCCATCGGCCGCCGGAGAGAGAGGGAGAGAGGAGAGAGCGTGAGAAGAGAGAGGGAGAGAAGAGAGAAATGAGAGGGGAGAGAGAGGGTGGGTTAATATATAGGAAAATCCAGAAATTCGGAAAAATCTCGAAAAATAGAAAATCACACAATCGCGATCCTCGGAACGCACCGCTCGCAACGGTACCACACTCGCCTAGGTGAACGGCCCGGTTCACCCGCAATGAGGTTTCGAAGGGAAAGCCGAAGCCCACGCCGAGAATCGGAAAACACACGCGGAAAAAATCGCGGAACGCATCCGGTCCTCCGAAACGACTCCGGATCGCGCCGATCCGAACTCGAAAGATGTCCGAAACAAAATTTCGGACACAACGGAGTCGGACGCTCCGAAAAACCAGATCCGCGACCCACGAACGAGGATCCAAAAAACCCGGGGCATTACATCGACCTTCGGCCTCGTGAGTGTCCCGGGCACCCCGTGGATTCCGTGTCCATGTTTCTAGGGTGTCGGGAGGCATCGTGTTACCTCGATTAGGGTGCCCATACGTGTGGTGGGTCCTGGTGACCCCACGTGTTCTGGGCTTTCGTGTCGCTCTCGATCGAGTCACCGTGTATCGGTGTGTGTGCGGTGGGGTCTCCCCCGCATGTCGTGGGTTTCTTTGGAAGGCGATTCCCATGTGCGCCACGTGTTTGGCCTTGGACTGCGAGTCCAGTTATCCGGCCTCTGGTTGGAGGTTTCCCGCTTGTCCTGAGATGGGAAATCGACATGGCGGCTTGTGTGCTACCTTGGGAATCGTGCTTCTGTGATTTCCGTGTGGCCCGTGTGGGTGGCTTTAGTCCTTTGCGTTCCCTTCCCGAGGGAGTGGTCTTGGCGGCTCGTGAGTTGTCTCCGTACTCGTGTTACCGTGATTTTTAGACCTAGAGATTGGACTAGATTGACGGCCTTGTGCTGTTGCGTACAACGGTCTTGACCCCGAGTCTTGTGACTCAAGGACCGTTGGGTGTAGTGCGTCTAGAGGACTGTCCAGAGTCCAGTGGCTTAGCGCCACTTGAGTTTTCTCGACTCTCGCGCAGGGTGTAATGCCCCAGATTTTTCGGATCCTTGTTCATGGGTCCTGGATCTGGTTTCTCGGAGCGTCCGACTCCGTTGTGTCTGAAATTTCGTTTCGGACATCTTTCGTGTTCAGATCGGCGCGATCCGGAGTCGTTTCGGAGGCCCGGAGGCGTTCCGCGGCTTTTTCCGCGTGTGTTTTCTGATTCCCGGCGTGGGTTTCGGCTTTCCCTTCGGAACCTCGTTGCAGGTGAACCGGGCCGTTCACCTATGCGAGTGTGGTACCGTTGCGATCGGTGCGTTCTGAGGATCGCGAGGGTGTGATTTTCTATTTTTTGAGATTTTTCCGAATTTCTGGATTTTCCTATATATTAACCCACCCTCTCTCTCCCCTCTCATTTCTCTCTTCTCTCCCTCTCTCTTCTCACGCTCTCTCCTCTCTCCCTCTCTCTCCGGCGGCTGACGGGGCGGAGTACGGGCGAGGCGGGGACGGCGGGGGCGAGACGCGGGCGAGGATGGATGAGGATCGAGGCGGTGGAGGCGTGGTGAAGCTCGGCCGTGGGTTCGTGGAACGGCGAGGCTTCAACGGCGTTTTCTTCGTGGATCGGCGTCCACGGTGCACAAAATCTTCGGTGGAGGTAGGGTGATGGACCCCCAGCA
This sequence comes from Amorphophallus konjac, assembly GCA_022559845.1. Taxonomy (NCBI): domain Eukaryota; kingdom Viridiplantae; phylum Streptophyta; class Magnoliopsida; order Alismatales; family Araceae; genus Amorphophallus; species Amorphophallus konjac. The sequence goes on from JAHNEJ010003353.1 coordinate 40,059, forward strand.
CGTGCACTTCCTTTCCCGCAAGTTTTGTAGGCTACGGTGAGCCGAGCGGGCCAAACGGGGTGATTTGGGCAAAATCCATGTTTTAGGGCTTGTGGGCCGATCTCCTGTTTCATTGCGTTTCTGGCCGATCCGAGGCCGTAGATGCATGCTAGGGGTTATTTGGGGGCTTCCCCTATGTTTTCCCCCTCATCCGTGGATGTTTGGGGGCGTGGCGTGGATTTTTGGGGTTTTCCCGCCGTTCTCGGTTTTCCAAAATGGTCGCGGTCCACCAGAAACCGCGTTCATTGGTCGCGGTCTTGGGAGAACCGTGTTCATCCTTTGTGTTTTGGTTGAGGAGGCCTTCGAGCGTCGCGGTCGTGCGATAGACCGCTTTGGTCTAGTCGCGGTCATGGGATGACCGCTACTATCTGGTCGCGGTCCTCGGGCGACCGCTACCAGCGGGGTTGCGCGTGGCTGGTCGCGGTCATGAGGTGACCGTGACAGCATGGTCGCGGTCTCCGGCCGACCGCTACCATCTGGTCGCGGTCCCCGGTCGACCACTATCTGGTCGCGGTCACCAGGTGACCACTACCACGTTCTGGTTCCTATTTGCGCTGTTTTGACCCCCGGTCGACCCGGTTGTGACCCAGTGGTTGACTTTAGGTCTCGTGAGTGTCTCAGACACCCCATGGAGTTTCGTGACCGTGTCTTTGGGTGTCTAGAGGTCCCACTTACCTCATTTTGCGTGCCCAAGAGCTTAAGGGTCCAGGTGACCTTTTAGCGCTCCGATTGTGTTGTTTTGGTCTCCGGTCGACCCGGTTGTGACCCAGTGGTCGACCTCCGGCCTTGTGAGTATCCCGGACACCCCATGGGTTCTGTGTCCATGTTTTTGGGGTGTCAGGAGGGACCGTGTTACTTCGATTAGCGTGCCCGTAGGTGTGGTGGGTCCGGGTTACCCCACGTGTTCCGGGCTTTCGTGTTATGCATGATCGAGTCACCGTGCATCGGTGGGTGTGCGGTGGGGTCTCCCCCGCATGTCGTGGGTTTCCTTTGGAAGGCGATTCCCATGTGGGCCATGTGTTTGGCCTTGGACTACGAGTCCAGTTATCCGGCCTGGGGCTGGAGGTTTCCCGCTTGCTACAAGATGGGAAATCGTCGTGGTGGCTTGTGTGCTGCCCTGGGAATCGTGCTTCTGTGTTTTCCGTGTGGCCCGTGTGGGTGGCCTTGGTCCCTTGCATTCCCTTCCCGAGGGAGTGGTCTTGACGGCTCATGAATTGTCTCGGTACTCGTGCTACCGTGGTTTTAGACCTAGAGATTAGACTAGATTGACGGCCTTGTGCTGTTGCATACAACGGTCTTGACCCCGAGTCTTGTGACTCAAGGACCGTTGGCTGTAGTGTGTCTAGAGGACTGTCCAGAGTCTAGTGGCTTAAGTGCCACTCGAGTTTTCTCTACTCTCGCACACGGTGCGTGCGTGGCTGTGGACTGCGAGTCCTGTTTCTTCTTCGACTGTGGTCACCGTGCGACGGGGCCGGTACGCGGGGTTGTCCCCGTACGTCGTCGGATTCGGACGTTATTTTCCGTTGACTTGAGAGTCTACTCCTTTAGTGACCCTCTACTAGTCGTAGCCTGCTTACACGCGAGTGGTCCCACCTGGGAGTAGGTGGAGATACTTACCTTTTGAGACGGTTTGTGGACCGGTTACCGTAGGCCCCTCGTCGGTAGCCAGAGTCCGGCTACGGGGGAAAACCGGTCAGAGGACCAGACCTAGTGACGCGTGGTCTGTGTGTGCACACGTGGTTTGGGGCGGTTGGACCCACGTCGACGGGCGTGACCCCAGCTAGTTACTTGTTTGTGGTTACTTGTACGGTGTTCGCGCCTCGGGTAGGACCTACCACGTCAGGCGGTTCACCTGCGGCGCGGTGTAAGACGTCAGGGGAGGCTACCGGCTGTGCTTCTAGTGGGAGGTACTCCTGTCGAGTTGGGAGTGACAGACTGTCAGTTTCCGTGACTTTGACCTTCGGGTTTTCGGTCATGTTGACCGGTGAGTTCGGTTGTTTCACCTTGGCGCGTGTGTCGATTCTTGCGCCGTGAGACTAGTGCTAGTGACTTTACCGAGGTGGCGTCTTGTGGTGCGGTACCCACGATCGGATGGTCGGGGTTGCACCTTGGACAGCGTGTCCAGGTTCGCTGTCCGGGGGACAGGCCTCTACGGCGTGGTTACCGTGTGTTTTTACTTCGGTAGGTGGTACTAGCATGGTTCGGTAGCTTCAACTGCGTGATCGAGGTGTGGTTCTGGTACAGTAGGAGTAGCTGTAGTGCCGAGTTTTGACCGGCCACCGGTTTGCTGTTCCTGCTGTAGTAGTAGCTCTCCTTTCCGCTACCGCCGTTGTTTCCGGTTGGGGTTCCGCGGGATCCCTGCTGAGTCTCTGTTTTGGAGACTCATTCCCTGCTTTTCAGGTGTAGCGGTTCTTCCTCGCGGTTCGAGGGTGCGGGGCGGAGGTTCTCAGTTGCCAGCTTGCCGGGCCGAGTGTTCACTTGGCATGTGGTACATTTTACTACTTTAGACTGTACTTTCTGTTAGACTGGACTCTGTTGTAGTTGTTTATTTATTTCTGTTAATTATTGAGTTGTCCTACTTTATTTCCTATTTCTTTGTGCCTCCACACTCCTTTTAGCCCTTTCGAGCCCTCCCGGCTCGTGGGCGACGGTGCGAGTCTCGGGTTATCGGGCCTTCCCGGTAATCGGATTCTAGGGTCGTTACAGCTGGTATCAGAGCGGTGGTTGTGGACGTACATAGGAATTCGAAATATTGCAGTGATCAGAGTCCATAAGGTCCAGTACAGTCGGCAGCTGGCTTAGGGTTTTGTGTTCGCTTTCCGCCTAGTTTCTCGCTTGAGAGCTTGAGTGCGCTGTGCGACGCTGTGAAGGTGGTTGCTGTCCGCGGCTTTCATGCCAGCATGGGGTCTAAGGATCGAGGTCGAGAGCCTTCTCCCTCATCGGTGATGGCCCTGGTTGTGCTGCGTTGGGCAGAGGTTGCTGGCAGGCGCGAGCTCATGGTGCTGCGTTCGAGGAACCTGCAGCATGGTCAGGTGGTTGGAGCGGATTTTCGTGGTTAAGTGGCCGTGAGCGTGCTCTGAGGGAGCTGTTGTCGGTTTTGGCCACTCCAGCTTGAGGTTTGTCCAGCCCCTGAGGTGTTCAGGTTGTGGTTTAAGGTGGCAGAGTGGGTGTTCTGATCGAGAAGTGTGCTCGGGTGAGCAGAGGATCTTCTCGGTGAGCTGCTGTTTCGTCGAGCCTGATGATCTTGTCGTGCTCTGTGGCGTCAGAAATGACGTGTCGGTCCCGGTTGTTTTGCGGATTTTGAGACAGGATTGGGCTGTGGTGTCCCAGTAAGTCTTGCTCATGCACTCTCGTATGCGAAGGGGTGTGTTCGCCTTGGATTTGGTCTGAGGTGTGAAGGTTCCGCGGTGAGTTTCGGGACTCGAGGATGAGCGTCGGCGGTTGTCGTTACGGCTCGTGTTGCGGCTCTTGGCATGCCGTGTTGCAGTTCGAGGAATTGCAGCGGTGGTGCATCGAGAGATGCTGTGATTATGGTCTGACGTGACACTCGTTGAGTGTGTCGGAGGCACTGACCTGATGGAAGCGATTGTTTTCCTTGGTGCTGGATGGTGCTGTTTCCGGCATGCGCGAGGTTTGAGGTCAGGTCGAGCATGGAGTTCTTCCGTTGGTCGAAAGTGCGCTGGTTTCTCCATTGGTTGGAGAGATTGTGCTTGGCTGGGGTCGTCGTCTTGCATTGTGTGTTTGGATTGGTTGGCCTTCATGTGCCATGAAGTCCGTGCTAGAGGTGCTCCTTGTCTTGGCAAGGTGGTTGCCTGTGAGAAGCTGTGCCCATTCCCTTGTCGTGTGAGGGTGTGCTGGCGCTGTTCCGGAAGGACGAGTGCCGGTTGGGCGGTGTTCGCTTTCTCGACTGTGCGCGCGGATCAGAGTGCGCAGTGGAAGCGTGGTGGGCTTGTGACCCATTGGTTCAGGATCGTAGCGTTGGTTGCTACGGGCGGATTCCTGAGTTCGCGTTGAGCATCGGAGGATTGGTTCCTCGGTGTGAAACGTGTTGTTACCGTGCCGTTGCCCGAGATATCGTGGTGGTGGGCACTGGCAGGATGGAGTGTTGGGGAATGTGCTGGCTAGTGCGCCGCATGAGTACCATGTTCCTGTGATGGAAGCCGTGTCAGGCGTCGGTGTTGGACCTGGATGAGGTTGTTGAGGATGTCGCCTGACGATGGTCGAGGACGTGTTGGTCAGAGTCGGTGGCTTGGCGCCCGACTTGTGTTCCCAGTCGTGTCCTCGGATGAGATCATTTTTGGGGAAGTGGTCTCTGGCAGACTATGGGTCCCGGTTGATGGCTATGAGTGGCTGGTGAGCCTAACCGTGTGACCGACCACAGTAGTGTCTGTTGGTTCTACGGTCTTGTCGAATTGTGACGGTGAGATGTTTATTGCTTAGGGACCCGTGAGCACTATTCAGGTGGTGTCCCGTGGCTCTGTGGTAAGGGCGGAATCGGGGTTGGCAGGTGTCCACTTGGATTGATCGAAGGATTTGATGAGACCAGATGGAAGAGTGACACCTGTGGGCGGAGGCCTTTTGTGAGATGGGCGTCGGAGGATGGTCCTTGATAGGACGTTGGTGTCGCAATGGTTATCCCTGGTTTGGTGACCAGCATGGGATGATTCCCCTGTGAGTCTGAGTCCAGTGAGGTGATGACTAAAGACACCAGGATCCGTCATTTGGTTTCATCGTGCTCCCCGAGAGGGTCGAGTTGGCGGTCGGATGCGGAGTCCGAGAGGAGTGCTGCTCTAGATGTGGCATCAGTCTGTGTGGGAGTCGACATATGGCTTGCTGAGGTTTGGAATGTTTCCTTTGGACCCGGTCGAGGACCAGGAAAGAAGGAAGAAGCTGAGCGAGCAGTTGGTGACCAGTGGATGGTCTTTTCAGAGACAGAAGATGATGGTTGTTGGGGCTCGAGCGTGGCGAGAGCCGTGTGCCAGCGAGACCTTTGGTGGTCGTTTCTGTGATGTGCCTTTCCGGATGGGATCTGGACTTTGTCAAAGTTTATCTTCTGACAAGAGTTGGCACAGTGTTATGTCCGGCTTTCAGCTTGCCATGTGTGAGGTGTTTCTTGGTGCTGAGCCGATGTTCTGGTTGCGGTCTGCGGAGAGGACTGCTTGAGCTGGTGGAGGCTCTGTTTTGGTTGCTCCCTTGAGGAGGGTGTGCGACCTGTCAGCTGGCTGCGAAGCTGATGTGCGATTTGTCTGCCGACCATTGGATGAATCGGTAGCTGTTGCTCATGTCGAGGGTTGTGATTCCTCGGTGAACAAGATTGTGGCTGCAGTGCCATGATGGATTCTCGCGTTGTCTGAGGTGATGCCGGACTATGTCCTTTGGTATATGCCTGCTCTGTTGGCCGGTGTGCTCGGCGCGAGGAGCGAGGTGTTGCTTGTGATTGTAAGTCTGGCTGTGTCCCTTAGGACCGATGTTTTCATGAGAACTGAGATTTTCTATGCTGGGGCTCTGACAGCGTTGTCAGTTCGTTCAGTGTTCTTCCCCTGTGACTTCGTGCTTGGTCCTGAATTTCGAGGACGAAATTCCTTTAAGGGGGGAGGGCTGTAATGCCCCAGATTTTTTGGATCATTGTTCGTGGGTCCTGGATCTGGTTTCTCGGAGCGTCTGACTTCGTTGTGTCCAAAATTTCATTTCGGACATCTTTCGTGTTCGGATCGGCGCGATCCGGAGTCGTTTCGGAGGCCCGGAGGCGTTCCGCGGCTTTTTCCGCGTGTGTTTTCCGATTCCCGGCGTGGGTTTCGGCTTTCCCTTCGGAACCTCGTTGCGGGTGAACCAGGCCGTTCACCTAGGCGAGTGTGGTACCGTTGCGATTGGTACGTTCGGAGGATCGCGAGGGTGTGATTTTCTATTTTTTGGGATTTTTCTGAATTTCTGGATTTTCCTATATATTAACCCACCCTCACTCTCCCCTCTCATTTCTCTCTTCTCTCCCTCTCTCTTCTCACGCTCTCTCCTCTCTCCCTCTCTCTCCGGCGGCCGACGGGGCGGAGTATGGGCGAGGCGGGGATGGCGCGGGCGAGGATGGATGAGGATCGAGGCGGTGGAGGCGTGGTGAAGCTCGGCCGTGGGTTCGTGGAACGGTGAGACTTCAACGGCGTTTTCCTCGTGGATCGGCGTCCACGGTGCACGAAATCTTCGGTGGAGGTAGGGTGATGGACCCCCAGCTCGTGCACTTCATTTCCCGCAAGTTTCGTAGGCTACGGTGAGCCGAGCGGGCCAAACGGGGTGATTTGGGTAAAAGCCATGTTTTAGGGCTTGTGGGCCGATCTCCCGTTTCATTACGTTTCTGGCCGATCCGAGGCCGTAGATGCATGCTAGGGGTTATTTGGGGGCTTCCCCTATGTTTTCCCCCTCATCCGTGGATGTTTGGGGGCGTGGCGTGGATTTTTGGGGTTTTCCCGCCGTTCTCAGTTTTCCAAAATGATCGCGGTCCGCCAGAAACCGCGTTCATTGGTCGCGGTCTTGGGAGAACCGTGTTCATCCTTTGTGTTTTGGTCGAGGAGGCCTTCGAGCGTCGCGGTCGTGCGATAGACCGCTTTGGTCTAGTCGCGGTCATGGGATGACCGCTACTATCTGGTCGCGGTCCTCGGGCTACCGCTACCAGCGGGGTTGCGCGTGGCTGGTCACGGTCGTGAGGTGAGCGTGACAGCATGGTCGCGGTCTCCGGTCGACCGCTACCATCTGGTCGCAGTCCCCAGTCGACCACTATCTGGTCGCGGTCACCAGGTGACCACTACCACGTTCTGGTTCCTGTTTGCGCTGTTTTGACCCCCGGTCGACCCGGTTGTGACCCAGTGGTTGACTTTAGGTCTCGTGAGTGTCTCGGACACCCCGTGGAGTTCCGTGACCGTGTCTTTGGGTGTCCAGAGGTCCCACTTACCTCATTTTGCGTGCCCAAGAGCTTAAGGGTCCATGTGACCTTTTAGCGCTCCGATTGTGTTGTTTTGGTCTCCGGTCGACCCGGTTGTGACCCAGTGGTCGACCTCCGGCCTTGTGAGTATCCCGGACACCCCATGGGTTCTGTGTCCATGTTTTTGGGGTGTCAGGAGGGACCGTGTTACTTTGATTAGCGTGCCCGTAGGTGTGGTGGGTCCGGGTGACCCCACGTGTTCCGGGCTTTCGTGTTACGCATGATCGAGTCACCGTGCATCGGTGGGTGTGCGGTGGGGTCTCCCCCGCATGTCGTGGGTTTCCTTTGGAAGGCGATTCCCATGTGGGCCATGTGTTTGGCCTTGAACTGCGAGTCCAGTTATCCGGCCTGGGGCTGGAGGTTTCCCGCTTGCTACAAGATGGGAAATCGTCGTGGTGGCTTGTGTGCTGCCCTGGGAATCGTGCTTCTGTGTTTTCCGTGTGGCCCGTGTGGGTGGCCTTGGTCCCTTGCATTCCCTTCCCGAGGGAGTGATCTTGACGGCTCGTGAATTGTCTCGGTACTCGTGCTACCGTGGTTTTAGACCTAGAGATTGGACTAGATTGACGGCCTTGTGTTGTTGCATACAACGGTCTTGACCCCGAGTCTTGTGACTCAAGGACCGTTGGCGATAGTGTGTCTAGAGGACTGTCCAGAGTCTAGTGGCTTAAGTGCCACTCGAGTTTTCTCGACTCTCGCGCACGGTGCGTGCGTGGTCGTGGACTGCGAGTCATGTTTCTTTTCCGACTGTGGTCACCGTGCGACGGGGCCGGTATGCGGGGTTGTCCCCGTACGTCGTCGGATTCGGACGTTATTTTCCGTTGACTTGAGAGTCTACTCCTTTAGTGACCCTCTACTAGTCGTAGCCTACTTACACGCGAGTGGTCCCACCTGGGAGTAGGTGGAGAGGCTTACCCTTTGAGACGGTTTGTGGACCGGTTACCGTAGGCCCCTCGTCGGTAGCCAGAGTCCGACTACGGGGGAAAACCGATCAGAGCACCAGACCTAGTGACGCGTGGTCTATGTGTGCACACATGGTTGGGGGCGGTTGGACCCACGTCGACGGGCGTGACCCCAGCTAGTTACTTGTTTGTGGTTACTTGTACGGTGTTCGCGCCTCGGGTAGGACCTACCACGTCAGGCGGTTCACCTGCGGCGCGGTGTAAGACGTCAGGGGACGCTACCGGCTGTGCTTCTAGTGGGAGGTACTCCTGTCGAGTTGGGAGTGACAGACTGTCAGTTTCCGTGACTTTGACCTTCGGGTTTTCGGTCGTGTTGACCGGTGAGTTCGGTTGTTTCACCTTGGCGCGTGTGTCGATTCTTGCGCCGTGAGACTAGTGCTAGTGGCTTTACCGAGGTGGCGTCTTGTGGTGCGGTACCCACGATCGGATGGTCGGGGTTGCACCTTGGACAGCGTGTCCAGGTTGGCTGTCCGGGGGACAGGCCTCTGCGGCGTGGTTACCGTGTGTTTTTACTTCGGTAGGTGGTACTAGCGTGGTTCGGTAGCTTCAACTGCGTGATCGAGGTGTGGTTCTGGTACAGTAGGAGTAGCTGTAGTGCCGAGTTTTGACCGGCCACCGGTTTGCTGTTCCTGCTATAGTAGTAGCTCTCCTTTCCGCTACCGCCGTTGTTTCCGGTTGGGGTTCCGCGGGATCCCTGCTGAGTCTCTATTTTGGAGACCCATTCCCTGCTTTTCAGGTGTAGCGGTTCTTCCTCGCGGTTCGAGGGTGCGGGACGGAGGTTCTCAGTTGCCAGCTTGCCGGGCCGAGTGTTCACTTGGCATGTGGTACGTTTTACTGCTTTAGACTGTACTTTCTGTTAGACTGGACTCTGTTGTAGTTGTTTATTTATTTCTGTTAATTATTGAGTTGTCCTGCTTTATTTCCTATTTCTTTGTGCCTCCACACTCCTTTTAGCCCTTCCGAGCCCTCCCGGCTCGTGGGCGGCGGTGTGAGTCTCGGGTTATCGGGCCTTCCCGGTAATCGGATTCTCGGGTCGTTACACAGGGTGCGTGCGTGGCCGTGGACTGCGAGTCATGTTTCTTCTCCGACTGTGGTCGCCGTGCGACGGGGCCGGTACGTGGGGTGGTCCCCGTACGTCGTCGGATGCGGACGTTGTTTTCCGTTGACTTGAGAGTCTACTCCTTCAGTGACCCTCCACTAGTCGTAGCCTACTTACACGAGAGTGGTCCCACCTGGGAGTAGGTGGAGAGGCTTACCCTTAGAGACGGTTTGTGGACCAGTTACCGTTGGGCCCCTCGTCGTTAGCCAGAGTCTGGCTATATGGGAGAACCGGTCAGAGGACCAGACCAGGGATGCATGGTCTGTGTGTGCACACGTGGTTGGGGACAGTGGACGCACGTCGACGGGTGTGACCCCAGCTAGTCACTTGTTTGTGGTTACTTGTTCGGTGTTCGTGCCTTTGGTAGGCGCTACCACGTCAGACAGTTCACCTGCGGTGCGGTGTAAGACGTCAGGGGACGCTACCGGCTGTACTTCTAGTGGGAGGTACTCTTGTTCTGGACAGAGAGTGACAGACTGTCAGTTTCCGTGACTTTGACCTTCGGGTTTCGGTCGTGTCGACCGTTGAGTTTCGATTGTTTCGCCGTGGCGCGTGTGTTGGTTTTCGCGCCGTCAGACTAGTGCTAGTGGCTTTACCGAGGTTGCGTCTTGTTGTGCGGTACCCGCGATCGGATGGTCGGGGTTGTACCTTGGACAACGTGTCCAGGTCGACTGTGTCCGGGGGACAGGCCTCTACGGCGTGGTTGCCGTGTGTTTTTACTTCGGTAAGCGGTACTAGTGTAGTTCGGTAGCCTCGACTATGAGTTCAGGGTGTGTTTCTGGTACAGTAGGAGTAGTTGTAGTGCCGTGTTTCGACCGGCCATCGGGTTTACTGTTCCTGCTGTTGCGGTTGCTCTCGTAGCCTTCCTTTCCGCTGCCGCCGTTGTTTCCGGTTGGGGTTCCGCGGGATCCCTGCTGAGTCTCTGTTTTGGAGACTCATTCCCTGCTTTTCAGGTGAGGCGGTTCTTCCTCGAGGTTCGAGGGTGCGGAGCGGAGGTTCTCAGTTGCCAGCTTGCCGGGCTGTGTGTTCACTTGGCATGTGGTACGTTTTTACTGCTTTAGACTGTACTTTCTGTTGGACTGGACTCTGTTATAGCTGTAGTTGTTTATTTGTTTCTGTTAGTTGTTGTCCTGCTTTATTTTCTATTTCCTTGTGCCTCCACACTCCTTTTAGCCCTTCCGAGCCCTCCCGGATCGTGGGCGGCGGTGCGAGTCTCGGGTTATCGGGCCTTCCCGGTAATCGGATTCTCGAGTCGTTACAGTGTTACTGCGTTGTTTCCAGTGGGGATCCGCGTGACCCCTACTAAGTCAGTGACACAAGGTTCACCCCTGCTTTTCAGGTGTAGACTTCTTCCTGGTGGTTCGTGACGCAGTGCGTCAGTTCGTGGTTGCCAGCGTTGCCAGCGTTCTCTACGTTGGGCTCCCTTGACTTCAGTGTACATTTTATTTTCTGTTGGGCTGTACTTATTTTTTATTTGGACTGGACTCTGTTAATTTAAATTGTTAATTGAAAATGTAATTTTTATTTCTGCTACTTTAGCAAACCTGATCAATGAAATATTAATTTCTTACTACTTTATCTAGGACTTCAATATACTACACACACTCCTTTTTATCCCTTCAGAGTTTTACCGCTCTTGGGAGGCTTCTCAGAATCCAAGTGTTATCGGGTTTACCCGGTATCCGGAGTCTGGGTCGTCACAGACCATATGGTCAAGAGCTATCCCGATGAGACTGTTTAGGTTGGTTTTCATAGGGCCTCCTACTGTAGCGGCCTGAGTCCGGGCCGGGAGGAAAACTATCTCAAGGGCCTAACGTAGCACAGTCAGTCAGTGTGTGCACACGTGGTTGGGGGCGGCGGACCAGCACTGATGAGCGCAACGCCAACTAGTCCTTGTGTCATTGTGACTCCACCTCACTCCTGGCGAGAGGAGGTGGGCAAGCGTGAGTCTATGAGTGGTATAAGACGTAGCAGGACGCATCCAACCCAGGCCCTTTGCCTCACTCCTGGCGAGAGGAGGTGGGCAGGCTAGGGATAGTAGACATGGTGCAAGACGTATGTCGATGCATCCAGCCAGTATTAGTGAGTGGGTGCTGAGTGTTCAGCCGGTCGAGGATGAGTTTCCAACATTGAGGTCGATGGCACTCCCGGCGACTGTGAAGTGTTTACACGGTGGCGTGGACGTGGCTTTCTCGACAGCATTGTCGTGGTTCTTCCCATAGCTGTGCTAGTGTTTTACAACGATGTGGTTCAGTGGTGGTTTCTGTCAGCGAGGACGGATTGCACGACAGATGTGTCGTAGGTTTTCTCGGTAGTGTGACCGTAGTTCCACCACGAATCGACGGACCCTACTAGAGGTCGTGGCTCCTTGTGTTGAGAGTCGGAGTAGCGTAGAGCCACCGTAGTTATGTCATTTACTGTTCTTGCCACTGTTGTCATTATTATTATTGTTGTTGTTGTTGTTGTTGTTGTTACCATTGTTACTATTTACCGCTGTTGTTGTGGTGGGGGATCTGCGGGACCCCTACTGAGCCAATGAGATGAGACTCACTCCTTATTTTTCAGGTGCAGCACTTTTCCTTGGAGTGATGCAGCACGCGAGCAGTCACTAGTTGCCAGCTTGCCAATGTTGGGGTATGTCCCGTGACAGTGTAGGTTTCTTTCCTTGTTGATTGTACTTGTGGACTGGACTCTGTAGTTAAATTGTTTAATTGAAAAATGTTAATTCTATATTTAGCTCTGTAATTTAATTTCTTCAATTGTTTCAAATTTTAATGCATCTCTACAACATCCAAATAACCCTTCCAAGCCTCCCAGCTCGTGGGTGATGACATATGATCCGAATAGTATCGGGCTCCTCTCAGTATCAAGATTCTAGGTCGTTACAATGCTTCCCCTTCATAACAATCCGAGCACCTTTAATGACCTTGAACAAGTCACTGCCTAGAGTTGCTGACAGCACAAGTCTAGATTTCTCTAAATAACTCAGAGATATCATATTCTTTTTCGGTTCTAGAACATGCTTGCCATCTCTTAGTGTCCTGATGATGCCATCATGCATCTGGATTCTGATGTTCTCAATACCCACCACTTTGCAAGGGTGATCATCACTGAGTACAACTGCTCCACCCTCATAGCAGTAGGTGTCAAACCATTCCCTATGTGGACAATAATGGAACGAACATTCAGAATCTATGGTCCAAAATGTAAGAAAAGAATCATTACCTGATGATGCTACCAGGAGTTCTACATCATCTATTGACACTTCTGCATCACCAGATCTATCTGCTGCTACATTTGTTGAATCGTCCTGAACTACCCTCTTTTCCTCTACTTTCTGCTTCAGAAGAGGACAATCTCTTTTGTAGTGTGCCTTCTGATGGCATTTATAGCACTCTACCTTCTTAGCATTTGATGTGGATCTTCCTCTGTTCTTTGCCCGATTTTTATCCTTGTATCTTCTACGATTTATGTCTTTGGCTATCAGACCTTCAGAAAGAGGTTCATTTTTTTTGCATCTCCTCCTTGTCTCATTTGACCTGAGGACTGTAGTAACTTCTTCAAATGACACAGTCTCCTTGCTATATATCAGAGTCGTGATCAAATTATCAAATGAAACAGGTAAAGAACATAACATCATGATAACTTTATTCTCATCATCAAATCTAATCTCAAGCTATCACAGATCGTTGATGATCTGATTAATCTCGTTGATGTGTTGAATCAAATCTCTTTCTTCACTCACTCCTTCTTCAGGAATAACTTGTTGGTGACGCTCTTGGCCATATATAGTGTCTCCAGCTTTTTCCATAATCTCTTTGATGTCTTCTCTATCATCACATCATATAGGAGTGAATTTGCAAGATATCTGGATTGTACTGAAAGCCATCTAATCCATTTCTTCCCAATTCTCCTACTCTATTTTGGTAGATTTCTCCCCTATCAAGACCCCTGTTGACTCTCTGTTGAATTAGCAGATTTTTCACTCTCATCTGCCATAAATTGAAGTTTCCCTTATTATCAAACTTGTCGAACTCATCCTTCATCGATTCACTTATCTTTAAGCATGTATTGTAGATTTGTGCAGAACTTGTCGTTTTGATACCAATTTGTAGAGAAAATAATTCTTCACAACGGAACCTCACCGTCCTCACTTGTATTAAAAGACGATGACGATGGAACACAAATATAAAAACGGAGATGCACGGAAAGAGAGAAAAAGAGAAAGAAAATGAAAGAAAGTGGGAGAAAGAGAGAGACATCATATATGGATTTATGTGATTCGATTGGTCATATTGCTTCCCTATGTCCACATAACTTTACTCAACTTCTTTTTCTGCACTAATCACCGAGAATAGATATACAACTGCGGCGGCCTGACTCTGAGACTTGCCCTTTCCCAAGTTATCAATATGCCTCTATCTTACCCTATTCCCAATCCATCATATATATATAAGAACCCTAGCACTACCCGATAAATATTCTATAATTATTATATGAGAATACTCCCCCAATTATTGATCAGTCAGCCCTATCCAATAATTGGTTACAACGGTAACGTCACCCTTATCCAGACTCCTTGCCGTGCACACATGGCTAGGAAGAATCGTCCACCTTATGTATGTGCGTGTGTTAAGTTTCTTTTATCCGACAAAAAGACAACATCGTTTTCATCGTTATTGGATTGGCTATCTGAATCCTCTCATGTTAGCATTACTATTATTAGATTGTGATTTTCGGATATTAGCCGCTTGAATAGTCTTTTGGAATAAATAATTTATTTGTTTGTTTTGTTTTTTTGTTTTTGGAATCCAGAGAGTTCATTCAATTCACGTAAGCAACATGATACAAAGGGGACAAAGACCAAACCATAGAAATAACCCACACTGGCCTAAGAAAGCAACGGCCCAACGAGCTGCACGAGATGAAAACGGAGAGACAACAGCAACAACCCGAAGGCGGGAGACACCTGACGACGTTGGGGCAGCTGGCGAATCGAAGGTGAGTGATGCCGACCTCGAGGAGCACAAGGCATCCAGACCGCATACACTAGAAGCGGTGAGAAAGAGAGACCCGTGAGACAAGCAACCGAGGGGTGCTTGGAAGAAACGCAGCATCTCCGAGCTCTGAAAGAACCGAGGGGATCCGTCACCTGCAAGAGCAACCAGCAGACCACCTACTCCGACCGATGAACACCACGAATGCCGAAGGCTCGGGGGACAAAAGGATTTGGTAGAGGAAGAAAGGGAGAAGTTGTTGGCCCCAAGCCCATCAACTACATGTATGAACTTAATTGTGACCCCCAAGAAATCTCCAATTGTCCGCTTTATCTTTCTTATCTAGTGTTGGTTTCCTCGCGTTAATTTGTACGATGCAGCTACCGCTAATTCTCCAGTTATATGAGAGAGCAAGGATCGATGAGGGTTGCAATCTAACATATATATATATATATATATATATATATATATATATGGTTTTAACTTGTCGAATAGATAGATGAACACCATTTAATGGGCGGACGCACGTAAACACAGTTGCGTTGATGAGTGTTCACGGCCGGCCACTGAAGAGTACACATTGTAAAGATAGCAAATGCTAAATGACGAATGAAACTGGCACAACATTCGCCTTCTCGCCAATGTGAACTGTGCAGCCCCGGAGGATATTTCCAACCTTCAACATTTTCGTGAGAAAGAGACAAAACTTGGTTAAGATAAATGGAATGCAAGTGTATAAAAAAATACATAAAAAAGAGTCGTTTTCATAGAGTTCCACTTACTGCACGTCCATCGGTACAAGTAAAAAGAGTTTATATATATATATATATATATATATATATATATATATATATATATATATATATATATATATATATATATATATATTGGTTCTCATCTTGACTTATAACCCTGTCAACGGATCGGATCCTATACGATCCGAATCCGATAACTTAGAATCCGAATCTAATCCGAATCTGAAATATATAAAAATTTTGGATTCGGATCTGATCTAAATCCTAATTTCAATTTTCGGATTCGGATCTAACCAAAATCTCTGTGTAGAATTTTTTTTTTACATTGAATGCCCAGAGAGATTTGAATACTTTTCGGATTCATTTTCGAAACATTTTCGGATCCACACATTAAATACACATTATGTATATATTTTTTTACATGTAATGACATAGAAATAAAAAATTATCATATATATATATATATATATATGTCCATTTTTTTACATTGAATGCACAGAGAGATCTGAATACACGATCCATTTTCAGATCTTTTTCGGATCTATTTTCGGATCCACACAGTTAGCACATATTATGTATACAAGCTCCTCAGTTCCTCTGTCATAGACAAACTCCTCGATTCCTCTGTCATAGACAATCCCCCATTTATCATACCTGAGAAAGTAATACCAGTAAATCATATTCCAGTTTGGGAATAACAACAAAACCTGAAAACTTTTTTAACCATCTTTGAACCCATGATTAGTATTCTAGAAACCAAATAATTTGAAAAAACGAACACATTTTTTAACTAGTAACCAACAAAATTTTCTGATAACAGATTTTAAAAGATTAAATAAGCAGTTCCCTTCAAACTGATATATACATATGCAAAAATCTGAAAAGGAAACAGGGTCTTATTAGTTAGATAAACAACTTTCTATAATAAAGTCAAGAGGGAACAATAATATGACACTATAAAGCCAGATTACTCTAGCCTAGGGATGTCAATGGATCGGGTTCGGCTCTGGTAGACCAATACCATATCCTATCCGTGAAATTTTTACTAATACCATACCCGGATAGGACCCTATTATTTTCGCGGGTATGGATACGGGTATATCCGTCACGGGTATGGATATAAACGCGGATATCCGTATTCGTCTATAAAGCATGAGTCCACATTAATATCCAAAGAAATGTGAGATTTATGAGAATTAGAAAAAAAGAAATCCGGTCAATTCTTTCCTTTCTAAAGTAATTTTTATGTTTTATAAAAACATATTTATAATTTTAGCAAGAAGTCTAAACTCACAAACTCAACAAGACGGGCAACTGATTGGGTTCATGTCAAAATCATAGGCCTAACATGCACAATAAGTTATTAAGAGCGGGTTCGGATCGGGTACGAGTTTGGGTGCACTAAATCCATACCCTATCCGAATATGAAACGGGTATTTTAAATATATCCAAACCCGAATCCATATCCGTTTATTCGAGTATTACCCAACCCATCACGGGTCGGGTAATGCGGGTAATCGGGTTTGCGGGTATTTTTGACATCCCTACTCTAGCCCAGCAACAGTCGATGCCCTTTATCCTTGCAAAGCCCCAGTTAACATAGACAGTGATGATAGTAGCCACCTGCCAGGAAGGAATGAAGGAAGGATTAGCCAGAGTTTAACAAGAAAGCTTACAAGAGTCTAGTTTCGCCTTGGACCTGCACCGTCACTCCACAGGACCACAATATAGAGGATGCGAGCTTAAAATGGCAAATGCATTTATAATTGGACAATAAAGAATTATACGCAACTTCATCTGCATTGCCCAGTTTCTAACAAGAAAAAGAATAGATGGTCCCCTTTGATTCGTGAAGATAACAGATGCATTTCCTTGTTGTCTCCCACTAATTTTAGAATATTGTTAAATGCATGCTTGCAATAATTTGATTCAGCCAAAAGTTGGCACCATAAGAAGCAACTTAAACACAGTTCCAGCAGCTCAAAATTTACTTCTAAATGCTATTACATTAATCGGTTTTCAGAAACTTGCTAAGATGATGTTTAGTGAGGTGCAGTAAAGATGTGCTTATAAAGGGATGTGAAGAATTTACCAACTGAGCAATGACGAAGGCAATGACAAGGAGAAGTCCAGGGCGTTCAATGAAGCACCAGCTGCGAGATCGAGTGACAAAAATGAGGGCCTGGCTCACAATACTCACTTGCAGGTACAGGGCAACCATCATTTCATGTTCACTGTTCCTCAGTGACCTCACATGGAACTTGTCTTGGATCAAGGAAGCACATCAGGTGTGGGTACATCTATCAGAGACAGGGAAGCTTACAATGAAGAAATTTAAAAGCTTTCGTGATGCACATCCCAAGAGAAACATATTACTGAACATGTTGGAAAGTCATTCATCTGCCTACACATCCCATTAACCATCTAAATGATCATCATGGAAGCAAAAGTCTACAGAGAAGAAGTCGGTATCCTTCATCGCCCAAAAGAAGATGATTGTCATCAATGCCAGGTAGCTGCCCAACACTACACCAGTTGCGAAGATTTCCTTCAGCTTCCAACTGTCGGGCTGCGAGGATGGTTTCACCATGTCCTTCGAGATCGTCATGATCATACCTGCACAATAAAAGGAGATGGGTCATGCCAAACTCATCAGACACACACGTGGATTCCAATAGTGTTTTAAAACAGGTTGCAGAGACCGTTGCAGGGGAGCTGTTTGAGTTAGAGCCAGAAAATACCGGGAATTACTTGCTGCTCTGGGGTATTTATGCTGCCATACAGCAATGGGTCGATGCTGCCAGAGTTAGGAAATCAATGGCCGAGAGAGGGATTAAGAAACTTCCTGGCTTCAGCTGGACTTGATGCTGCCAGAATACAGTCTTACAAGAGAATATACACTTCTCATACTGCAATGCACATTTCAATAGGAATGTAGACATCATACCTAATCAGAAATTGGAGAAGATTTCATAAACAAAAAATAACTAATCATCAAGGTCTGAAAGTGACAGACCGGGTGCTGTACAAGTATTAACAATTTGAGTGGAAAAGAAAATGAGGTTAGATCAAAATTAAGTATTCACATAACCTGGAACTCGGCGAAGGTTTGAGTCCAAAGACTCTCCTCACGCAAAGTGTGTTGCTGCACACCTTTTGATATACCAATCGCACAAAAAAAATCACTGAACTTCAGAAATCAAATATGAACTGTACTAAACTTGATAACATACATGACAAAAGTCAAAGCAGTTTCTTCACGGCAATCAACATTAGATGTTGCATTTAGACTGAAACTCAATATGATGTGATACAACAATCACATCATCATAACAATTCAAATTTTGGTACGAGCATACAGAGTACAACCCTAGAAAGGTGTGGGATAACTAACATATGAGACATGAAAGATAATTTAAGATGAGGAGCAGTGAATAATAAAACAGACATTAAGGCTACATACTTCTTATTCCACTTAAATTACTTTCATCAAAGTTGTCCATGGATATGGCCATCATCGTTGCTTTTTTTTTTCATTAAAGCTGTCCATGGATATCTTGTAGCATAGGAGAGCCATCTGATGGAGAATCTGCAAAAGATGGTTCTACGACCACATTCTAGTTCTACAAGCTCTAATTCCTTTTAATAAATGACATATTAGACTGAAAGACAAAAAAAGATAAAAAAGATAATAGACACAGAAACAATCAAATAAACAATCAAATCAATTAGTCCACTCTTCTTCTAGTACGTCTGCCACTCATCAAAAAAAAAATCCATTTCTCACCTCGCCAAAATCCAGGATATTAAATCTCCAGCAAATTCACTGCTCTCTCCATAACGACAATGCACTGCAGACCCTACTGGGACATGACACCAACTTGCAAGCCAAAGCAGCCACTTCGGACTCAATACCAGCCCAGACCCACAGTGGCACATCACTGATCAGCACCTACTAGCTATGGCGGTGGTCTCTTCCTCCGGGAACCCTGGAGAAGGGGGGGAGCTCCGCTGCCAATGTGACCCACGGCCGATGGTGGACTAACAAGACCAGAGAGAGACCCAGGTCGCCAGAAGACACCCAGCTTGGGGACCTAGCCAGGCCTCGTTATCATCGAGGGCCCTTCTCTTCTACAGCTTTCAGCAGAAGTCCTCAGACGCAGCGCGTCGAGGCAGTAGCGATTCCGGGCACGTCCTCCACTCGCCCGCCCCAACCCAGACCCAAAACCCGAGTGCAACCGATCCACCTGCCCAAGAAAGGAATCTCAAAGACCACCAAGATCCCCGCATGCCGCAAAAAAAAACCCTAGAAGCGAACAAAAGAAAAGCAAGCAACAAGGCCGCCGATCCTCATCTCCAAAAGGTCAACATGCACAACATCCACCGGCAAATAAAAAGCCAGATCTGCGCAAAAGAGGGCCCAACTGGTGAGAAACAAGCAACCAACACCGATCAGGGGTACCTGCGCTGCAAGACGTGGGGGATCCTTCTGGAGGTCCTTGAACTCCTTCAGGATCCGCTTGGACGCCATCGCACCACAGAATCGACACAAGACGAACCAAAGACCACAGCTTTACCTTGTAGCAGGTGCCGCCATCGCCGCCACAGGTGATGTCGCCGCCGCAGGTGGCCGATCGTCGCCTCACGTGGTCGCTCGCCGCCGCAGGTGGTCGCTGCAAGACGGGAGCAAACCCTAGACCCACTCGCAAGAATGAATGTGCTAGAGGGAGGCCGCGACGCGCCGATGATGGAGTGGCCGAGTGGGGTTGCTCGCCCCGAATGGAGAGGGGCTTTATGGCGCCCCGAAGACCGATCCGAAATCGGATCAAAAATGCATCACCCCGAATACAAATATGCCAATCAATTAAGTATTTTCGGATCATATTTTCGGATCCGGATCTATTGAAACTCCTATTGACTTATATGTTTGTAATGTCCAACCAAAAATTGAACTGTTAAAAAAGATTTTTTTTTTAAAAAAAAGATCGAGCATCCTTTTCAACCCAAAATAATGGGTGGGTCAACCACTTTGGGCCCATTTAACACTTGTGATCTTTATTTTGAAAACTGTTTTCAATTGTCCAATCTTTGATCGATAAAAACATATAAATTTGATTGAGATCGACCAAGCTAGAACAAAAAATTACATTTTCACTGCACCGCGGCAGATAAAACTCCTTTTCATGTCACCCACATTCCATGTAAGCCTGTCAGTAGGTATTTTTAGAAAGCTATAACTACCTCCTTTGGAAAGGGAGATGATAAATTCCTTGAAATTTGAATTGACACCCTCAATTTTTCCTTAAGTATTTAAATTGTCTCCCAAGATAAACAAGAAAAAAAACGTTTAAATTTCAAGAGCATCTACTCATCGGCCACTGGGTATAATATAAATGACTGCAAAATACTGTAATTAAAATGGCATATATTTTGTGTCACACAAAATTTAACTATGTTTTATTTCAAACAAACAACCCCTTATTGGATTTTTTTCGCATCAATTATAATTTCCCATCTGTTGGAGAACTATTTTAGTCAAATTCATCACCTACCCTATGCATGAAGTCACAGATGAAGATGGTAAAACCTAAACCTCTAGTCAGTCCCACGGGGGTTCGTAGAGCGCGCCGAGCCGTCGTCTTCCTCGTACGCGGGCACCCCACGCGGAACTTCGGGCGGGGGGGGGGGGGGGGGGGGGCTTCCTCCGGGAACTCCCCCCCCCCCCCCCCCCTCTCCTTCTCCACTCAGGAGGCTTTTGCCAGGTACGTCCCCCGGGCTCGTACAGGGTTTTGTCAGGGGGTGTTCTTCCCTCCCTGGAATCGTCAGAGGAGATCGGAGCTTCGCCGATCTCCTCTGGAATCCCCCTCCCGTTTCTTCCCTTCGGTGTCAACCCTTGCCCTCCCCCCCTGTCCCTCTCCCTCCTCTGTTCCTGGCCCATCCTCCACCTCCCTTGCTCCCGCTTTCCCTCAATCGACCCCCCCCCCTTTCCTTTGGCCTCAGCCAGCACCCCGACCACCCACCCCTTTCTGTCGCTCCCCGTCACATTCCCCTTCATTCGCCCCTCGTGCGCTTTGTCGGCGGTCCCCCCCTCCTCCTTCCCACTCCCCGATCCCCCTCCTTCCCGCTGCTCTCTCCCCCTTTCAACTCCCACCAGCCCCTTCTCTCCGCCGGTCTCGGGCCCCCCCATCTCCTTCCCCCAAACCCTCTAACCCTCCGCCTCTCCCAGCGCGTCCTCCCTCCCCCCTCCCCCCCTCCTCCTGTCATCCCCCTCCCGCTCCTCCCCCCACTCCCAGCCACTATACCACCGACACCCACCGATATCTTCTTGTACCCCCTACCCCTATGAGGTACCATCTCCCCTCCCTCATCTCTGTTTCCCTCTTCCTCCGCCCCCTTCCCCTGCCAGTTGGGTACTCTCCCGGGCTGTGTTGCAGGTTAGGTCTGGTCCGCTCGTTGCAGGTTATGGGTTCCCTCCTTTGGTCCCGAAGAAGTTCGGAGATACAGCGCATTCTCCCCGTATCCTACAGGATATCGGCCTCCCGAGTACTCTCTTCTCACCGCAGAGATCAAGAGCGGTTTGGCTGCCAAAAGCGTCCCGAGGAAGGCTCCTGTCATCTTCAACACCGGCTAGTTCTGCCTTGGTTCCCCGGTGTTCCCAAGTTTTGGTGGTCATCTCTGATTTACAGTGGTCCTTACTGTCCATGGTTTCTGTATGTCGCCCTGGTGGTTTTGAGGGTCAAGTATGCCTCACCTGTTTGCTTTGGGCTCTCTGCCCATCTTTGTACTGTGAACGTCTGGTTTGAATGAATATATCGACAGATATTTAGTTTCAAAAAAAAAAAACCTAAACCTCTAATCTCCCCACGCGAAGGTGTTCAGTTGGTATGGCATTCACACCACTACTGACGAGTGATGCATGGGCCTTAATCAACTTAAAAGAGTAATACTTATGGTACACTCGGGTTTACTGCATAATTTTAATATATGGTGAGTTTTTAATTATTTTTATTATATGTCGGGATTTATCATAAAAATGTTTCGTGAAACATCTCAGTTAATTACATATCGAGATGTTGCATTTATAATATTTATTATTTTTTTAATTTTTTTAAGTGACTGTCGTTGTCGAGTTAATTTGACGTGTCGATCACGTCATCAACTGACGTGCGTAGGAGTCACACACACATAAAATAATAATCATTTTTACTACTCATAAGGGAATTTTTTTTACGTGACTCTCACGTCACGTCATCTGATAACGTGGTCGACACATCAAATTAACTTGACATGAAATTAACTGAAAAATTAATAAAAAATAATAAATATTATAGGTGTAATGCTCGTATATGTAATTAAGTGGAGTGTTGCACAAATCATTACTCTAATAAATAAATGTGTACGTACAGGGCGCGCTACGGTCACATGGTAAACAAAATAATAATTTTCAAAAAATCAGACGTTCTTAATGGTCCAAAAATGATCTATCCATTGATTTTTTTAATTTTAATATTTTTTAGCCATCCATATGTATCTTGTATGAAGCGTATCTCAAGTAGGTTCCGAAATTAACACATAGTTAAAAAAACAAAGCACAATCGAGGTGTCCAATAAACCCGAGCGGGTAGCCCTTATTACCTGTAAACTTACGAGCCAATCAACAAATGACATCCCGTATCCATTAGTTTATATGCGGGGGCTGCTATGCCGAGGCGGAGAGAGTCTCAAAATCTTGGAAGTTTTCCATTTAATATCATCGAAACATGAAGAACAATCCGGAATTCTCCATTACCAATCAGCAGAGTCACCATTTTTCATACGTACTCCAAGCTGGTACGGTGGGGGAGGTGATGGGGGTTCACAACAGCCACAATTATTATAGACTAATAGATCCAATTAACACGTGGAGAAATGAGTATAATAAGAAAGGCGGGAAAAAGATAGCCGTTGGAGTGGGTCGTTGGCGAGGGGCGTACTTCGGCGGTGGCACGCGGGGGTGGGAGGGAACGTGGGCGGCTATGCGCCCGCCGGAGGAGGGGCCACGAGAAATAAATAAATTGAGATATCTGCTTCGGCGCCCGTAGAATAATGTTTGTGGCCCGGGTCTACTAGATGCATGCACGTATGAGAAGATTAGATTGGCATCCTCTTATCACAAAATAACTAAAAATTTAACCTGTTTGAAATTTCTGAGATATAGAGTAATAATATTATGATTTGCATAAGAAGAGAGTAATAATATTACAATTGACGTAAGAAGAATATCAAAGGTGGAAGCCAAAGAGAAAATAGAGAGGTAAAACTAGAGATAGAAGAGGATAGGGACGTCTTAGTCTTTTTTTAAAAAAGTGTGAATTGTAGCATTGTTAATATATATTTAGGAACATGCCAAAATTGTTATAATAATATTTTTTGGGGGATTTTTAGTTTTAAGCTCTTCAAAAAAATGAAATTAAAAAAGGATCCCGCTAATCTATCTATTTACTCAAAAACACTCACAATCTTTTTCGTTACGGAAAAAATCTCCTATAATTTGTCACCGTGGAGTAAAATATGATTAGACTAACTTAATCATAGTTGAGTCTAACTAGAGAAATAAAAAGATCATAATACCCTTTTTTAATCGAAGAGAGAGAGAGAGAGTGGGAGAGAGAGAGAGTACCGAAGGGGGTCTCCCCCTCTTAGGTGCTTCTGGACTGGAGTGATTGCTGTGGATCGTTTGGGAGTGACTAGCGGGGGCTTCCATCCGAAGGCGAATGAGGAGGGTGAACAGGGAGGTGGAAGTGGCGGTCAGGTAGGGGGGAGTGGCAGGCGAGTCCAGCGTCGACTGGGCAGTACAGGGTCAAGGGCACAACTTCGGACTGGACTGTCCAGGACGGAGACGCGTGGGACTTTTACAGGGAGAAGAAAGGGAGAAATAGGAAGAAGAAGAGAGAGACTCTAGTGAAAAGGGAGTCGGGAGGGTGGAGGGTTGCGAGCTCACCGGAGGGAAGAGTGGGGCTAGGAGAGTTGGGGGTGCAAGCTCGCTGGAGCGGGGGAGGGGGGCCGAGAGTGTTGGGGGGTGCAAGCTTGCTGACGGCCCCCTCTCTCTCTCTCTCTCTCTCTCTGCGCCGTAGGCTGAGCAGCCGGCGAGTCTCCCCTCTACTCTCTCTGTCGGAGGCAAAGCGGTCGGGGGTCTCTCTAATTTAAAAAATATTTAAGAGCTTAAAACCAAAAATCCCTAATTTTTTTCTAATGCACGAGATTGATGGAATGCCATCGTATATGATATCAAAATTACTACACATGTAATACAAAAATATTACGGAAGTACTCTCTTTGTCACTCTTTTTGTCACCTTCTCATCTTTTACGGTCCGATTTAAGAATCAGGCCATCAAAATAAAAATGGCAGAAAAGATGATGAAAAAAGTTAGTACCACAACATTCCTTTCACGTCATCATGTGGCATCGTCTTCTGTGAGGAAGGCATTTAAGGTGTAATTTTGTAAGGCCACCATTTTTATGATTCAAGAATGTACTACGAACCGTAAGAAGAAAGCTTCATACAGTTGAGCTCACACCAAACAATGACTTCGAAGTCTTCAAAATGAGATTACACAATCGCACAGCAAAGGCAAATTTAGCCGCCGTTTATTGTTCTTGGGTCCTAAAGAAGCTTAGCTGACTCCAGGTGGCTGCATCATTTCAGCTGACCATCCATCACCAAGGCTTGGATGAACACTCTCTGTGTAGCAAGGCCGAGAATCCCAGTCTACACGGTTACACAAACAACAAAATTTAGCTTCCATGAATTTATTCTTCTGGGGTTCTGAAGATGATTAGCTGACTTCAACTGGTTGCATCTTCTCGGCTTCTTCCCTTAGCTCTTGGAACAAAACAGAGGACAAGTATCTTTCCCCAAAGCTCGGATGAACAGTCTGTATGTGGGAAGGTCAAGAAACTCAATTAGTCACCGGGTACTGGTATTGTAGAGATAAGAGTACATGCACAACGGCAAAGGAAGTCATACCACAATAAGTTTGCCTCTGTTCTCAGGCCTTCTCGCCAGTGTAAGTGCACCCACCGTATTGGCTCCGGAGGATATTCCAACCTTCAGCACAAGTGAAATTAAGAGACAAACATTGGCTAAGAAAATAGAATGTAAGAGGTACCTATATGACATGATACATCTATCAACATCTCATGACATGCTGTCGTTGATCTGGAAACAGGCTTAACTAGAGTAATTAAGTTGCACGTTCAACAGCAACCAGAGATTGTGCCTTAACAAAACAGTACCATAGAGATCCTAAAAGATCACAGAGTTTTTAATTTTCTACCCTAAGGCTTATAACATCAAACAGATAAAAGGACAGTAAACCCGTTTAAATATTACCAGAAGGCCCTCTTTCACAGCCAGCTCTCTAGCCATCTTCACGGCATCCTCACTTCTCACCTGCCACACGCTTCAAAAGTGTTATTTGCCGCTCAAATCATTGAAAAGATAAAAGAGTGATTTATAGGAACCATAGGATGAGTTACCTCAAGAACACCATCCAGAATATCCATATCCAAGATCTTTGGCTTGAAACCAACCCCAGTTCCAGTAATTGAATGAGAACCTGATGCACCCAACCGTACTTTTGTTTAGGTATTAAATTGGTAGGCAATTTGAAGATAATCTGAGATTACAAAGAATAAATTTCACCTGGCTTGCCCCCATTCAATACATTACTTTCAGCAGGCTCTAGGCCATAAATCTAGCAAAATGGAGAGGCAAATAGGGAAAATCTGTTAAGTATGGGAGCCTTGGAAAAAAAGTGTAGTTCATATTAGCATTTTCTGCTCATCCAAATTCAGGTGCCCAATCTAAAGACAATTTTGAGTATGTACCTTCACATTTGGGTTCTTTTCTTTTAAGTATCTCCCAACACCTGACACGGTGCCTCCACTCCCTACACCCATCACAAAGATGTCCACTTCACCAAAGGTATCCTCCCAAATTTCTGGGCCAGTAGTCTCATAATGTACCTGTTTGGGTTTGGTTTCTTAGATTCGGCAGAGAGTCTTACAAAACCAAACTAGAGAAATATGGAATAAATTGTTACCTGAGGGTTTGCAGGATTCTCAAACTGTTGAAGCATGTAGGCATCTGGGTAAGATTCCATGAGCTCATAAGCTTTCTTAACTGTGCCTCCCATCCCCTTTGCAGGATCAGTGAGCACCAATTCAGATCCAAACGCTTTCATGGTCACCCTCCTCTCAATACTTGTGTATGATGGCATAGTCAGGATAAGCTTGTAACCCTTCAAGGCTGCCATGAAGGACAATCCAATCCCCATGT
This sequence comes from Amorphophallus konjac, assembly GCA_022559845.1. Lineage (NCBI taxonomy): Eukaryota > Viridiplantae > Streptophyta > Magnoliopsida > Alismatales > Araceae > Amorphophallus > Amorphophallus konjac. Next base: position 66,197 of record JAHNEJ010003353.1, read on the forward strand.
TACCTGATGTTGGCTCAATCAAGACTGTCTGTTGAAATAGCCAGCACATCTTAGTAAGAGAAATATAATCAATCCGTGAGACTCCAGTATTTTTGCCAGGTTTTAACGGCAATTTCAATTGTTAATTAAGTGTTAAGATATGCCTCTTCCATGTGTCCATCATAGCTAAACAAACACACATCTCGCCGGAACATCCTCTTGAAATGCAAATGAAGTAGCATTTATTAGATCAAAGCTTTAATTAGTGAACTCGTTTCTACTTATTGCTCAAACAATCTAGAAATCATTTGGCTTAGTTGGATGCAACTACAGATTCGCTAGTATCAGTGTATGTTCATTTGGGACACGGTAAGTTTGATGATAGCCTTCACATCCTCTTTTCACCTACTTATCATTCTTCTTTATACGAGGCAATTACCTCCTACTATCTTTAGTCCACTAGAAATTTACTAAAAGGGAATCTCATGTCACCTTGCCTGGGGTTATCAACCCCTTCCTCTCTGCATCTGCTATCATCGCAAGAGCTGGTCTGTTATCATCATACAAAAACCAAATTAAGACGCACCCACTTGTAAAATTGATCAATAAATTCTTGAATCCACCGTAGTGCTCCACAGATAGAGCAAAGTAGTGGTGTGAGGAGGAACACCCCAGAGTGTTACCTGTCTTTGATGCTGGAACAGGGCTGCATCATCTCAAGCTTGGCGGCCACATGAGCCTCACACCCCTCAGACACCTTGTTAAGGTAGACCAGGGGTGTCCTCCCTATAACCTGCCCACAGCTCACCATGCAGAAACCCAAGACCTCAGAAATTCCTCAATGCCCTGCAGAAATGATAAAAGGAGCAGCCTTTTTGCAAGTGTCAGGGAATTCACCTGGGAGACGTCCTTCTTCACATTGATCCGAGACAGGTCCCGCGGACCTATGGCCGCCGGCGGGACGGCCACTGCGGAGCACCGAGTCTCCTGCCTCCGCCTCACCTGGAAACGAGGGCGACCCCCGCCGCCGCAGCTGAACCCACTACCCAGCGCCAGCGACATAGCCATCTGTGGCGACGCGCGCACCTGGCTACACAGTGACAACACCACTCTAGAATTCGCACAAGGAGAAGCTCTCTTCCCAGTGGCAAACGCCAATCTATAATGCACACGAGCAGATGGCAAGCATGCCTGCCCCCCCCCCCACCCCCTCACGAACATATATAACATGGTAAGGCAGTGGGTTCAGTGCACCAAGGCAGGCTGCTTTTGAGGGGCTGCTACGGCGTCTCTTTGTGCCACATTACGTGCATCACTGTGCGAAGGGCGGGGGCAGGCAATGGTACGTAGAGACGTGTTGCAGAACGGAAGTGCCCGGGGTGGCAGGCCAGGCGGGCGATGCACTGCATGCAGGCAAGCAGGTGGGAGATGGGAGGGAGCAGCCATGCTGTTTTGTGTAGGTCGTTATCTGGTGCAGGTTTGAAAGAAAGCAACTTCCGCTGATCACTTTGGCCCTCTTTGATTGGGAGAATAAGGCCCGGTAATCTGAATACCAGCGTCTTATTCCTCCTATTCTATTTGGCTGTAGAAATAAATTATTCCACCAAAAAAAGTGGGTTAAGGGCCAAAAAGTGATGGTATTCAGGTTAAGCATATTATAACAAAAAGGGAGAATAAGTTAACCCGAATACAATCAAAGTAATATTGTTTACTTTTTGGTACACCCTAACCCGGGTTAAGGTATTCCCCTTAACTTATTCTTCAATCAAAGAGACCCTTTGAGAAAAGTTTGATAGATCTTGGAAGTTATTTTTGTCATGTTCTAGCGTCGATGTTGACTGCTCTAAACAGAAGCTTCCAATTGTGACATGCTTGAAAGAAATAAAAATGAGGTCATCGAGATGGTTTGACTTTTCTTTAATAATTAATTTGAGAATATTTGTAAGAAAAGGTGATTTTTATCACGTGCGAGATTACGAATCACGTGAAACCCAACTAAAAGATTAAAGTTGCTTTCTCCTTTCAAAAATCTATCAAAAGAAACTTTTGGATTGGAAAGAAAAATTGTATTATCGTACGTCTCATTACAAGAAAAATAGAGAATATCGATGAAATTTTTTGAGGAAATAAATTCGTTAAAAATATGTTAGAAATATTTTATTTTCTGACGGAAAATATTCTGTCAAAAATCTATCGATAATTATCGACCACTTATTGACATAAATATTTTGTCGTAATATGTCGGAACTTTTCGACAAAATAAATTTTAGTCAAAAATATGTTAAAATTTTCTGACGGATTTCCGACCGATATGAATTTAGTCGGAAAGTCTCAAAGAAGGATAATTGTGGATTAAAATTTATGAATAATTTTCGACGGATTTAAATAATGTCAAAAATTATATTTTCGATGGATTTTTGACGGAATTAAGATATCGAAAAAAATAATTTTTCTTGTAGTGTATCTCTCTATAAATTTAAGAAGTAATTTTTGAACTGAGAACTTTTTTGAGCATCAAAGAGTCTCCGACTAATTAGAAATTGATTTGAGAAGCCCCCGAACACAATGCCAAATGCGTGACGTATCATAGCACTAATAATGTAATATCCTCTTGCACTGGATTTTGACTTTCAGTCATAAGTTATGTATTACATGCCTGATAGAAGCAAAAAATGAGGTTATCAAGAGAGAGTGACCCCTGTAATTATCGAAAAGTAATTTTATAACATCTGGTTGACTTCATTTGGAGTTGCTTGAGTTCTAATCGGAAGTTTTAAGTTATAACTTGCTTGATAGAAGCATGAATGATGTTGTTAATTAAGAGAGTTTTCCTTCTGCAATCATATAAACAAATTATAGATTCATTTTATGTATATCTAACTTCGAATTCCGAGTTTTGTCAAACACGCTCTTAAAAGTCTCCGCAAGTGGTGGGGGCTGAGCCAGAGCCGGTAGCTAGTGACCACCATAAGGAAAGATAAAAACACCACCATAACAAGTCAGGATGGCCGAGTGGTCTAAGGCGCCAGACTCAAGTTCTGGTCCTCGAGAGAGGGCGTGGGTTCAAATCCCACTTCTGACATTTTTATTTTCCATTATTCCCACCCGCACAGTACTTTTGCCTGTAACATCTAACTTCTGCCACGGCGGTGGCTTGGACGGTGCCTTTTTGCTTGCTCCTGTTATACAGAATGTGTGCATTTGCCGATGGAGATGTTTTCTCATGGTACATGCGTTGGCAATTGTAATTTATAAAGATGATACGATTTAAACATAAATAGCTCACTTATATTGATATAGGTAATTTTACCTTATAATACATTAATACTGCAGATTCTGTGTGGATTTGTAATTCTTAATATTAGATATCAAAGTTCGTTGACTCGATGATCCGTATTAAATTAGATCTTCTTACGCTCGAATTTGACTTGACTCGACATATATTATCTCCTCTCTCTCTCTCTCTTAATGTGACTCGACTTATCTGAAAGTGATCCACAAGGTATCAAATTTCTTCAAATATAATACGACATACCCGAGTTAACTCGAGTCAGACGAGCCATGTTAGACACGACGTGCAGTAAAAATTTTGATCAAATGAGCCATGTTAGACACTTCTGACATTTTTATTTTCCATTATTCCCACCCGCACAGTACTTTTGCCTGTAACATCTAACTTCTGCCACGGCGGTGGCTTGGACGGTGCCTTTTTGCTTGCTCCTGTTATACAGAATGTGTGCATTTGCCGATGGAGATGTTTTCTCATGGTACATGCGTTGGCAATTGTAATTTATAAAGATGATACGATTTAAACATAAATAGCTCACTTATATTGATATAGGTAATTTTACCTTATAATACATTAATACTGCAGATTCTGTGTGGATTTGTAATTCTTAATATTAGATATCAAAGTTCGTTGACTCGATGATCCGTATTAAATTAGATCTTCTTACGCTCGAATTTGACTTGACTCGACATATATTATCTCCTCTCTCTCTCTCTCTTAATGTGACTCGACTTATCTGAAAGTGATCCACAAGGTATCAAATTTCTTCAAATATAATACGACATACCCGAGTTAACTCGAGTCAGACGAGCCATGTTAGACACGACGTGCAGTAAAAATTTTGATCAAATGAGCCATGTTAGACACTTCTGACATTTTTATTTTCCATTATTCCCACCCGCACAGTACTTTTGCCTGTAACATCTAACTTCTGCCACGGCGGTGGCTTGGACGGTGCCTTTTTGCTTGCTCCTGTTATACAGAATGTGTGCATTTGCCGATGGAGATGTTTTCTCATGGTACATGCGTTGGCAATTGTAATTTATAAAGATGATACGATTTAAACATAAATAGCTCACTTATATTGATATAGGTAATTTTACCTTATAATACATTAATACTGCAGATTCTGTGTGGATTTGTAATTCTTAATATTAGATATCAAAGTTCGTTGACTCGATGATCCGTATTAAATTAGATCTTCTTACGCTCGAATTTGACTTGACTCGACATATATTATCTCCTCTCTCTCTCTCTCTTAATGTGACTCGACTTATCTGAAAGTGATCCACAAGGTATCAAATTTCTTCAAATATAATACGACATACCCGAGTTAACTCGAGTCAGACGAGCCATGTTAGACACGACGTGCAGTAAAAATTTTGATCAAATGCGACGTGAAGGACGTCGTGTAAAACGCCAACACTCAAGTTCGTAAGGAAGGATGTCACAATTGGCCTAGTAGTATGAGTAAATGATAACACTGATTAATTTTATGATCCATAAACAAATCCAAACTCACAGCTGCTTCCATCACCATCTTGATCAAAAGCTATTTACAAAAGAGATAGCAATACCCTCGTCGCAGCCTCTACGTGCACCTGCGATCTCCACCACGGCCAGTGTTGGGAGGAGAAAATGCTGGGCAGGAGCTTGAGAAAGCGAGTAGCATCTCCCCCTTGTACAACAAAATGTGATGAAGACACTCTGTATGCCAGCTCATGATAACTAGATTTGGCTTCTAATTTTTTTTATGGGCAATGTGCTCTACAGTTCAACTTCATTTGAAGATCCTCTTGAGCTCCTCGATGCGGGCGGTGCGCACCTCCTCGTCGGTGAGCGCCCCCTCGATCATCCGCTGCTTCCTCGCCTGCACCTGCTGCAGCCGCTCCTCCACCGTCCCCTGCAACAAAAATCAAGAAGCCCCCACCACGTTAATCCATCTCCCCGTCGTTTCTTTGCTCGGCGGCGGCGGCGACGAAGAGGAGGTGTTTTCTTCTTACATTCACGATAAACCGCCGGACGCGCACCTGCCGCCGCTGCCCGATGCGGTGGATCCGCATGATGGCCTGCTCCTCCACCGCGGGGTTCCACCACGGGTCCTACACCCACCATCCCCACTATCTCTCAGTTTTCTTGCTCGAGTCAAACCACCGGTTCTGATCGGAATCGTGGGAAAGAAGCGGAGAAAACTGTGGACAAATTACCATGATGAAGACGTTGGACGCTGCAGTCAGGTTCAAGCCCACGCCTCCGGCCTTCAGCGACATCAGCATCACCTGGGTGACGAAACCCAGCAGAAAAGTTTCAGTCTTGTGAAGGTTCAGAGGCATCACGGTGCCCGCCATGGCGCCAACCGATGCTCACCGTGATATCGCTGCTCTCGTTGAACTCCTTGAGCACACACTCCCTCTGCTTCTGGTTGAGCTTGCCGTCGTATCTGAGGAAGCCGATACCCCTGGCCTTCAGCGCGATCTCCAGCAGGTCCAGGAATGAGGTCCACTGGCTGAAGACGATGCTCTTCTCCCCCAACCCCGACCACCGGATCTCCTCCAGGCAGCCCAACAGCTTGGCCACCTTGGAGGACTCCTTCCAGTTGCCCTCCACGTCCGCCCAGAGCCTGCCTACCCCCGGCAGCACCCGGAGGTCCTTCTGGGTGAGCCCCCGCCGGCAGATGGGGCAGGGACCCCCGGAGGCGGCCCGCCAGCTCGAGAGCAGGCACTCCCGGCACATCCGGTGCATGCAGGGGGTGAGCACGGGGTCGTCGGAGGCGGACTCGAAGCAGATGGGGCACTCGCTGACCTCTCCCCGCCGGATCCCCTCCACTACCTCCTCGACGAACGCCGGCGTCGCCGCCGCGCAGGCCGCCAGGTCCAGCGCGATCCTGTCCAGGTCCGCCGACTGCTGGGCATCCGCCCGGCTGCGGCAAGCTCACATTAGAACCTTCTGATCGCAGAGAACACAAAGCTTGCAACAAGGATGGCTCCGTTTTTTCTCTGTTTTCTTTTCCTCCTCACCTCACAACAAGAACGGGGTGGTTGCAGCACTGCCTTAATCGCAGGAGCAACTCGAGGATGGAGGCATAGTTCTGGAGGACTTTGCCTTCTGCAACAAACTGATCAAACTTGACCTGTTTAATTGTTAAAAACAAGAGAGAGAGAAAACGTGAGTTTCTTGCATTTTGGAGAAGTTTTGGCATCGACCCTCGTTGTCTAATCAAACATACACATTAACATGTGATGATTCCAACTCTGAGGACTTCCAAGGAAAAGGGTGATATAATTCTATCTCTCCATTGTTGGAGCTCAATGTTTACCTTTGATTTCTGGAAGAGGCAATCGTAGAAGACGCGCTCAGCTTCGGATTGTTCACACTCGACCATTTGGGTGTCGACAGGGGGGAGAACAAGGATAGGCCTGAAACAACACTTGTATCAGCACAAAGGTTTCTCACGTTCACAACAGCAATCTTGAGGCTAGCGATCAGGCCCAAAAAAAAGCTTATCAACAGTTTTCTTCAGTGGAGAACAACTGCAGAAATCGGATAAATACCTTCCATCCTTGTCTCTGGTTTCTTTGGTCCTTCGAAGCATCAGTGGCCTCAGGATACCTTTGATTAGTTTTGGCCCTCGTTCATCACCCTCCTCGTAAGGCTTCTGAACCAATTTGTACCACCTGTAGAGGTGAAGATGAGGGCCCAAGAACAAAGCTAACCAGGGCATCACTGGTTTTCACAAGAATTTATCGACAAAATAAACTATGCTCCATCTTTTTATGCAATCAGATTAAATCTGGCCATTTCAGTAGAAATGTCATGCGTGGGAAGCTTAAAAAGGTTGCAAAAGGAGTTAGATTCCCTATAGCATAATTCCAAGTACCATGGATGGGCGGATGCTTAAACTGTCTACAGTCCTGTCCCAGAGGCATGAAACAAAAGAAACTTACCTGATCAAAGATCAAAGATCTTATCGCAAATTCTATTCCCAAAAACACAATTACCTGTGTAGTATTTTTTGAATAGTCATTCATTTTAGATCGATTATCTATTTTTTGATAAACATTCTGCAACATACCACCCCCAGTTGCACCATGGTTCAACGCGTAAGAAACGCAAGAGGCTGTAGAGATCTTCCAGACCATTCTGCATCCATTAGGGAACCAGGAATTCTATGTTAACTTCATGTTACAGAAACCCAGGTACTTTGTTAAAAAAAACAGTCATTATCTTAGTATTTACGCAGCACTTGATCACGACCAAACCATGTTTATTCACAAATGGCCTTTCTTATGCTAAAAATAGACACGAAACAATTCAATAGAAAAATCTGCTGACCAACCTGAAGCGGAGTACCAGTGACACACCAACGACAAGATGATGTTAGGGCAAATGCTGATTGAGCCACCTGGGATTTTGAGGATTTGATGGTATGTGCCTCATCCAATACTACTCTGTACCATTCTATCTGATGGAAGATACTTTGTGATTCCTGCACAAAGAAAATTTTCTTTAACCCACAAAAAAGGGAAAGTCCAGAAGATGAATAATGTACTTTCATCTGTTAATGGTAAGGAGACATGGGCAAACAATGTTTGGTTCATTACATGTTTATAAGCTGAAGATAAAACACCATATGTTGTCAAAACCACATCATGGCTTGCAATCACCCTAGGGTTGCTGGTCCGGTCCCCTCCATAGTGTACAAAGATTGAGATAGCCCCTGGCTCTGAATGAGCTTCCAGTTCATCCTGAAGAGTCTTGCAAGAATACTGTTAGGGATGCTAAACTAAATCAGGAAAAATTGATGCAAATGTTGGTCTGATGTCAGCTTAGTTTCCTGATCACCTGCCTGTCATCTGTAAGAGGAATGCCGCTGGCTATGCAAAGAATTTAAGCTATGGTTCATGTACTTTCACTGAGTAAATATTGTGTACAATATAAAACACCGAGATTAACTACAACAGTAGCTAACATGATTTTACCTTCCATTGACCCAGTAGTGCCATAGGACACACTACAAGAGTTCCACCTTTAATTGTGGGCCCTGACTTGGCTTCAGAGGCTCTCTTTTGACTTCTATGATTTTTATAGCTATCATTCATATCATGATTTTCTCTTCCCACCGCACTAAGAATCAGAGCAATTGTCATAACAGTCTTCCCAAGTCCCATGGCATCTGCTAGAATCTACATAAACAAGTGTCAGTTAGATGGTTATAGATAAAGCATCAGAAGAAATTAACCAGAAAATGGCACTGTAAACTTTTCAATAACTCAGGGGGTACAGCATAGAAAAACAGAAACAGACAGATGACTCCTGTAAGACAGGTACAAAATATCAGCTAAGGACAGGAAATGCGCAAGGTATATGGCATCAATCTATATCTTTTTTTTTCATTCCAGCATAAATGCAAGAGGGGTAATGAAAGGTCAGAAGTCAAATCTCAAGTATGGTAAGCCGACAAACATGCAAATTCTTCATAGAAGAAACGTAAGCTGCTAGAATGCTGACAAGATGCCTGACACCTCCAGCCTTTTCCCTCTCATTAAGCATGAGTATCTCAATGTTGAGCAAGACTCGTGTAAGTATGTAGAACATTTCAGTTGCGTGAGAGCAACACAAATTGATGCAATGATGCATCAGCACTTCTAAATGTTGGCTGTGAGAAAGTTATTCCACTGAAGTCACTTTCTATAGCATTAGAGTCATTAGAACTCCAGCATATGCCAAGGTGGTCTTTTGTATAATCATCTCTCTTTATCGCAAGCTTCTGACATAGGGTCTGCTATTCACGTAACCCATATAATGGAAGTGCCTTCATGAAGATGCTTATTAATATATGCTACGATGTGGGAGATTGGAGAGCTTGATCTCTCCCAAGGCATATATGTGCAATATATATACAAATACAAGACCCCCAAAGGAGGACAAGGCCAAAGGCCAATATTCTATTCCTAGTAGGCACAAAATATAGCAATAGAGAAAGGAGAAGAGGGGAAAGAGGGAAAGTATATACAAGGGAAGAGCGGTCCTAATAGGATCCGGAGGATCCTCCTCTTAACAATATACATTAAAATTGCATGCATGAGATTATATAGGCACATTTGTGGCATGCATGCAGCATTTTCCCAAAGAGCATCATTTACTTCAAATATGTCTATTGCTTTGAAAGGGAGAATGTAGCTACGTGGTGGATGGTAGATGCCATGAAGGTTGCCTATGTCCGACGAAAGATAGCCAAGTAAATTCTTGGTTATTCATGCATCATACTGTGTTAAGAAGCAAGCTGACAAACCCCAACATGCTACGATGCCTTTTTTCCTTTATTTTGTTGACATTGAATAGATCATTTACTGGAAAGACAAAAGAGAACATTCATTTTAACTTCAGGCCAGAATTATTTGTTGATTGCTTTTTGCATTGAGGAGGAATCAATTCAAAGCAGCAAATAAACTATAATCCAGTCATACTTCTGAGTATGATTGAAGGCATGTGTGTCAGAAAGCAGGTGTTCGATACATTTTGGTCCATCAGTCATGCTCTTGAACCCACTAAGAATAAGAATACTTACTCCCCCTCCAGCTATCTGAGTAGCACTTGGGAACTGCGTTGTGGCTTCCCCCGTGAAAACATTCACATAAACAGCTGGAGCTCTCCTGATCAACAAAGTCATTTGAAATCAACAGCTACTCAGCCTACTCCAATCTAACGACACCGATACAAACAACATGCAGTTTGTAAACATTTTGTGTCAGCGTACTTGTCACGGATATGATAAGCCTCCCAACATGGATGAAGAGTCTTTGCTGCCTTGTCAACATCAAATCCCTTCTCCAGTTCGGACATCCAATAGAGGGCCTGCTTCTGATATGGATGGAGACGACATTGAAGTGTGGAGGGGGGATCTGCTTCCTGCAAATATGAAATATGATTGAACTTGAAATAGCTATCTTCAACTAAGGGCTATCAGAAGGGAAGAAAAAGCTACATGGGGATCATAGGCCCCAAGATACTTGGAATGAGAGTAAAAAATTTCTCATGGCAACATTTTACCTCCAAATCGTACAAATCTGCAACACCAACAAGCTTATTTAAAGCAGATTCTGATATTGCTTGTTCATCTTGGTCTTGCTCAGCAGGTGTATCGCCTCCCTTTCGACGCTTAGCATGCCCAGAGACTTGTGAAGGATTGTCCATACCTTCACACTGGTGCATTTCATCAAAGAAGAAGGTTTTAAAGCCATATAAGTTTCACATTTAAAAATTTGCAAACAAAAGTCACACATGCAAAAAAGTCAGTAAATGCTAAGCAATCATGTTGGGATGATGGCTGCTTAACATCTGTTTTCATATCATGTCCATGCAAGACAGCAAAATCAAAATTTCCCCATAGAGCCAGCAAACAGCATAGATAAAGGAAGGTCATTCGCGGAAAATTAATACATCCACAAACATGATTTCGCAAATGATGCCCATGAAGAGAAAGTGCATATATAAGGCATAAATGTAAACATACGCTTATATTCAAAGATCTCTTTCGGCTGGAAAGCTCTTCAGGTGTGAACTCAGCCTGGTCAATGCAAAACGTTATAATAGAGATTAACACACCTAAACTTTCTATGATCAAGCTAGAAAGTCTTTAAAATATAATAGAACAGACCCTCTTAAACGGCTTTAACTTTAGAAGTTTGAACAAGGTAGGGAGAGGATGGGTCGTAGAACCCAGGTTCGAAGGAGCATCTAGGCTCCATGATGACTTATCCCCCTCGAAGAACACTGAGCTGTGAATATAAAAACTGCACAGAGCATAGCAGAGTGAACAAAATCTGCCCAAGTTTTCAAATACTGGAACAACAATAGACCAGAGGCAAGCCATCTAAAAAAGACCGCAAAAGAGCAGGTGATTGTGCCACAAGAGTACCTGACATACAACACGATATCTTGCATCAAACTGATATTTTCTGGTGCATATACACATCGACCACACACTTTTACCTTGGACGAATGCACCAGGGGAACAAGGCACCTGCTCCATTCTACTGGCAGCTTTCCAATCTGAAATCATAGACAAATTGGACATGATCATCAGCGAAAATTGAACCTTTCCTGAACAGGAAGATATAACCATAAGCGATTAGTCCTCTGAATGCTTGGATAACCAGAAAAGCCCAAGATATGAAGATATTACATTGAGTTGTAATATGTGGGATGAAAACGATACGCATATACTTTTAGTATTCTTACATGCTTTGATAAAAAGAGAACAACTATAAATAAATAGCAGGAGATTGAGATGGAAGAACCGTGTCGAAGCACTACAAACCTCTCCACACCTCTTGGTCGAGAAGCGCACGATCTCAGATGATGCTATCGCAGCCCTTACACTCACCCACTTTCTTCTACCAAACTTCTCCCTCGAATCCGCCGATGGAAAGGAGAAGTACACAATCTCATCAAGCGCCACTTTGTTCCTACCGCGGCAGGTAGACAGCCCCATCACGTTCGTCCTCCCCACGAGAAACCAGTCGGGTTCCTCTGGGAAGTCTCCATCTTCCACCTCCCCGGGATGTGGGTCCACCTGAAGCGCCCGGTCGGTGACGTTTTCAGGCTTGATGCAGGTGATAGGCCGCGGGTTAAGGTAGGGAGAAAAGTGAGTCTTTGTCAGGTTCACGCCGTAATCCTCTTCGTCGGACACCAAAATGGCATCTCCCTTGGAGCCCACCTTACGTTCTTCCTTCTTCACAACATTAACTGATTTAGAACGGTTGAAACGAGATTCTCCGGAAGGTATGACAACATCCACGGAAGGCTCTTCTCTATTGAGCTTCGGGCATGCTGCTGCCGTTGTCTCCTCGCATGCAGCGTCTTGTTTGACAACATTCGGAGGAGCAGTCACCGCGCCCCACTCTGCATCTCCCTGCTTCACCTTCCAGGGAAGACCTAACGCCTGGCCCTCCTCCGCAGCCTCCTGGTTCAAGACCCCAGCAGGCGCCAGGAAGGCCGGGTCGTCCAGGATCATGTTGATGGCGAGGTCTGGGTTGTTCCCGGTGAGAGACAGAGCTCTGGCGATGCTGGATTTGGGGACTTCCCGTCCCAGCACGGCGCGGATCTTCTTGACCTCTTTGGCCACGCATGGAGTGGCCATGCTTCCGGAGAGAAGAAGGAGAGCAGATATGGACGATCAGAGAGCACAGTGTTGCTGGAGGAAGAGAGAATGAGGAGGAGAAGAAGAAGGGGAAGTAAGGAATGGCGCCGTTGCTGGGGTAGCTGGAGATGGATTAAATAAAAAAACTTCAAACAGGGGAAGGTGCTCTTCCCATATTTATAATTTCTTAGATAAATTTCGGCGCGAATCGTGTTGGAGGGGAAAAAATGGCGCCAAAACTGCACACCGGGCGCCTCCCTCCCGGGTTCGCGCCACCTAATTCAGACGTTTACGCGCCCAGGTCGGAACCGAGCTTGCGTGCTCGGCCCGGGCCCCCGCACCCCGCCTTGGCTCTAACGGGGCTTGATATTTGGTTTAGAGACGGTAACTTTGTTGACATTTCGCTCTTCACGGGGCTTGATATTTTGCATGTTCAGGGTTTTCAATCATTACAGTAAAATGAGCCATGTGGTAGATCCAACTTTGGGTTCTCTTCTGCTTGTCCCGAGAGCACATTGATTATAATTTCTTGATATCTTTTCTCGTCACCGTCTTAAAGTTACACATGTTATCCAACATCTAATTATACTATGTCCCCCTCTCTCTCATCTGTTTAAATAACTAGTTTATTTGTTTGTGCAGGTATAGTTTGTTATAGCAGGTTTCCTGGAGGTGTACGATGGGTTATGAGTGGAACATTTTAAATTTTACTGCAAATATTTTTTGTTGTCAAAGACCTGCAGGATTACACACTGATAAAATTTAAAGATCAGATCAAGCCGACACAACAAGTTAGACTCAAAAGTCCGAGTCTGACTCATTTTGTTATCGAACTCAAATTTTTAGACTCAACTAAAAACCCACAAATTGAGAAGAGATTGGTGACCCAACTCAACGTCAGGCCAAGCCCCCGTGGATTCATCGGGCTGACCCGACCCAGGGACAACCCTAGACGCCATTACGTATTTTCCTTTCTTTGTTGCCACGTAAATAGTATCACACTATTAAATATTGTTTGAAGTTGAATCTTGGTCGAATATATTCACAAGCATAAACAAAAACATGTCCAGGCTGACTCCTCTACTTTGTACCAATCGTTATGGGTTTATTGCAAAGCTGGAGATCTAGTGTCTATGTGCTTCATACATACTTGCACCGGGATGGCAGCAGTAATCCAAAGTGCTTGTGTTCGAAATGTTACCTGTTATCTCCAAGATGAAGCCCCATCCACCTCAACGACGGATTTGTCTTCTTCCGCCTTGGCCTTTGTTTGCTGTTGGTATACTTATCTTTTTATTTATCTTACTTCTATGTAAGTCACGGATGCCACTATTGGCCAGCTTAAATTCACTTTCATGTGGGTGGTTCATCAGTGTCTAGACATATGTATATATATCTTTATGAGATGAATGAAATACCGTCTCTTTACATTTGGGGGGAGGGGCGAGTTGACCGACTGAAATTATGTGGTCAACTCAGGGTGACCGATTATAAATTAAAATTTTCCCAAAAAGTAGAGACTAGAGAACCACCCAACAAAGCTGTGCTGTCATCGCGGATCGCAGGGTCGCACGGTAGTACTCAAGCAAAGGGTGGTGAGATCATCCACGGCACGACTAAAGATGAGAGATAACGGCAACCTGTTCCGAAAGCAGCAGCTCACCTGTTGCAAAGTACTGTTTAACTTCGACCAAACCTTCACGCTGAAATTTGAAGAGGAACATATTCTAAACCACATCCTAACAAAATGGTACAACACAACCCAAAAAAATCCTGCATCTGTGATAACATTCCACTAAAGTTGAGAAAATGCCCCTGATCTCTGCAATGAACCTGACTGGGGCCCCTATGGATGTCGTACAATGACCTCAACACAAGTTTGGCATACAAAGCGTCCGAAACCTCTCTTCTTTAGGTGGTTTTCGTCTTGGGGACCTTCTTCTTGGTTGCTCTCTTCGGAATGGAGTTCTTCATCCCCAGGAAGAAGAGCAGAGCACCAAAGAGTGCCAAATTCTGCCACAGGGAAGAACAAAATTCAAACAGTTTAAAAGACAGGAGCTTTAACTTGATGTATCTGCAATTTTGTGATGCGTCACTTCTCAGTATAAAGATGAAACAAACCTGTGTGAACTTAGTAAACAGTTGAGCAAACTCTGGCTTCTCTGAGTCATAGTTGTAGAAATCATAAACAATCGGAGTAACAAATGAGAGATAAAGAGCCTGCAATTACCAACAGTTGTTCACCTCAGTGCATCGATAACTCTACAGACACTACGAAATCATCACAATAGTTGTTAGTTGATTTTTAAGTTCCAACACATTGCCCTGCACAAAAGCTTCAACCATTTTGATGCATACCAGAAGAGTGGCTCCAAGACTACTGCTAAAGATAAACAGAAGGCCCCCAAGTCCCTTCAATGCGATCGTGCCAGCAATCACGTGCTTCATCTGATCGAGGGGAAAAAGGGAAGTTAGCTTGAATGCTTTTCAGAATGAAGACAGCGGAGTCATGCCATAAAAAGGAGTGGAAAGAGAGAAATCCTCACGTCAATCTCTGGCACTTGAAACCCCACATGGGTATGCACATGCTTCAACACCATGTCCTTGAAGGCCTTAGCTGCAGGCCCACCATCGACTCCAAATTCATTAAACCTGTTAAGAAAAGGTGTGCATGGAGATCAATACAACAAGCACTCACGCTCAAAATTGAATCATCAATATAAACAGCATTATCACATGTTAGCATTAAAATAATAAGATGATAAATTTGTTCTAACACCAGTAGGATGAGGAGATGAAGTTCGAGTTGGCAATTAAATCAACTGAAAGCCACATCAGAAACCTTACACATACTTTTTATAAAAAGAAAAACATACCTATCGGAAGCTATAAATGTAAAAAGAAGACTTCAGAGAACATCAATATTAAAAAGAAAATTTTCAATCCTTATCAGTCCAAAATTTTAAATTAAATCTCTAACCGAAGAGATCCATAGCAGTTCAGATGATTAATAACTTCCGGTCAACCGGAGTGCAGGGTGCAGCCAAACGGGATAAAAGCTTTCAAATCTTAATATTTATCATGAAGACAACCAGAACATAACCCACAACTCCCAAGCGATCCACTAATATTACAGTTTACATCGACCCAGTAAATGAGCATACTTTATATAATCTTTTAAGTTAGATTTGAAATGCATGTCGGTAGAATCTAGGCAAGGGTAGCTGCAAGTAAAAGGTTGGTATTAAGAGCATGAAAAAAACGACAATATAGCACACAAGCGACCGAAGAATTCTGACATGAAGTACTGCTTAGGTTTCTGGCATCACAAAAAATGAATCATAAAGGCAATCACAATTCTATAAACACAGCTAGCAAGTATATCCATGCAAGCTCATCAGAGGCAGATGATGATCCTATCATGCCACAACAGACATACAACAATCATAGCAAACGATGTTCTCTGAACAAACTTCCAAAGTTGTACGGGAATTTCTTCAGAGATTTGAAAAATTGCTAGCAACCACAAATTTAAACCTATAAAGATCCACGTCAAAGAAAATAGCACATAGATGTTGAAGATAATGAGGCAGTTCAAATAAGACCCCCCTCCTTTTTAATTCACGAAAATGGGTTACTTGGCTCCACCAAATTAATTAAATAAAATGGATCACTTCCCTACTTAGGATCATAAGATATGAAAATAGTTGTTTAGAGGGGGTGAATGAATTTCTGGACATTTTGTTTACCAGGGTGTATAAAATGATTGGTATAGTGTTACCTTTTAGGGTATTACTGGGTTATTATCAATTTTTTTAATAATCTCTTTTGCCTTCATACTGTTGTGGTACCATCCACTTTCAGAAAATAATAAAACATTCTTCAAGTGAATCTATGCATCTCTATATTACCATTCCCCTTAAAAGTAAGATGATATCATCAGCAAGGATTATTTATGGAGGTTGAGGGACACATAAAAATAGGCAGAGTTAGAGATAAGAGGAAATATTTCAAATTTCTGAAGAATATTGTTGATGAAATCAGAAATAAGTGGTAAAATGAATGGTAAATTGGATGCGCACGCGCGCGCACACACACACAGGGAGAGATGACCAAATAATGGTCCTGACATAATGATCATAGTCCATGGAAAAGGGAGGAAAAGAACAAGGAGTCATCACTGCCGTCAATGTTTCCCTGTCATTCCTTGCCATAAGAAAGAAAGAAGATGGAGTGAGTGCACGGTAGAAGCAGCAAAAATACAACAGCCGCTACACAATACACGCTGCCACTCCCACCATACCATGTTCAGTTTGTCGTAGCTTACCCGACAACATTTTTATTTCTTCACCTCCTTTTGCCTTAGTTTATTTGATCTATTTTGTTTATTTCTTCCCCACTTCTTTCTTCGTCTTCCTTTATATCTCGTTTTATTTGCACTTCCCTTTTGCATCAGAATCAGTTAGCAAAGGATGACCCACCAGCAGCAGACAGTTTTTTTTTTGAGAAGTGGATGTTACCATAAATGTATAAATAGAAAAAGGGATGTACAAGACCACCAGCAGACAGTTATCCATATCTGGATCAGAAATAGGTTCCTACTTGATCCAATATGGATCACATTTCTATATTTATGAATGGGAACCCCTCCTAGCATTCCCCCACCTCAACTCTCCATAACCATCCTTATTAGACATGGCGAAGAAAAAAATTGACCACAAAAATATCCAGAAATTATACAAAAATCACTCAATTGAAAAAGGAACCATGCGTTTACAACTATCAATTTCATTTAAGGCTGTCAACATTCTGGTCATGGACTTCGTCAAAATAAAGCCCAGGCCCAGCTCTATATCCAGAGAGCAAGCCTACCTGGCCCCTCCAGCCCTTGGTAGGGTATGGGTAACATTTTTCCTAGACACAAGTTGAGGTCATGTTCTTGAAAGAAGGCCCTTCACAAGCCCAACCGTCAGACAAATGGATGCCATAAAGTTAATTAATTGACAACCCAGCCACCTTCCTTACAAAATAAATGCCACAGTAATTTGCATCCAACATGCCCACTACCACTGGACAGGATCCAGTCCTCCCTAAGAGGTGGGCTGGAAATTTTAAAGAGACTGGACCCTCATGGCCTGAATGTCTAGTGAAAGACAGCCAAAACTGAGGCTGGCAAGGTTGCACATAACTAGCCTGTTGAATTAAAAGCCCTACATCAGTTAACTATAACTTTTCAAAGAATAAGCTACATGTTCAACCACAAGTAAAACCAACATTTTGCAAGTGATCAAGCAGTCCATGAGTAAAGACATATCCAATAGCTCAAACCGTAGCTCCATTTAGGCTTGGATTAATGAGATATAAAAGTGAGTGTCATCCAGTATTTCACATATTATGATCTCATTACTTTGATGCGACGGCGACGTGGGAATGGATCGACGGCGCCCCGGGATGCGAACAGGACGGGAACGGATAACTGCTATCTCACACAGCTCGACCTCACGCCGGACGGTCTCACACCGGGCGACGCTCAATCCTCACAAAAGAGAAGAGAGAGAAGGGAAAGGCAAGAGGGAAAATCTCTTACACAAAACATAACTCATTCATTCTTTCATTCATATCATACGTAACAAGCATTGACCTCCTATTTATAGGAAAGGCCCATTACATTCATACCTTCACACTTTTACTTATTGTACTTATGTCCTAGCCTAATAAGACAAGACCCACCAACCCTATATTGACTTTGTGGGTTTAATAAAATAAAATACACACTTTGACTATGACTAGCCTAATACAACAAAAGTAAATAATGCATGTATTACTACATGTATTTTACACACAATACATACGCAATACATAAATATGTGACGCCGAGTCTTCAGGCGAATTTCCGAGTCACAAGCTCGGTGCGGGGGTGCGGCATCCGGTAGTGGGCCCCGTGTCCCCACCAACCCTCCCGGGACGGCTGGAACTCGACTCCGTCGGGTAAGGGGGGACACTGCTGTGGTAGGGCTCCAGCAGATCTGGATCGAGACGCTGGAGATCTTCCCGGCTGATCCAGGAATCATCAGAAGGTGGACGGTCCCGCCAGCGGACAAGGTATCGCTGGTACTCCCTGCTCCGTGTAGTGGTCACCTGCTCATCCAGTATCCTCTCAATATGCTCGCGCGGTGCGCTCAAGGACGTGGGACGCACAGGGGTGGGCTCACTCTCAAGGGGAGGAGAAGGCTCGAAAGGGTCACTAGGAATCGCTGTGGGTTCCTTATAGGCCACTAGGTCTGCCACATTAAAGGTCGAGCTAATCCCCTTTTCGGGAGGTAAGTCCACAACATAGGCATTGGCGCCAATCTCCCGCAGGATTGGGAAGGGACCATCACTACATGCTTGTAACTTTTTAACGACTCTCGAGGGGAGTCGTTCGGACTGGACCCGTACCATAACCAAGTCACCTTCTTGAGATTCATGGTGACGCCTATGCAAATCAGCTGACTCATGCAGACTAATGACGTGTGGTGCAAACTCTTCGGCTGACTTGGACAGTCTAGACTCGAGGGGAAGGTTGGGTAGGGTGGACCCAGGGGCAAGCTCAATAGCGTGTTGTACATCACACATGGGAGGGAGTCGAGAAGGCAAGTCCTCGGGGACGATGCCTTGGAAGTTCGGCAGTATGACCGCGTCTTCAGTTGGGACTAAGACTCGAGACTCCTCAGGTGTGATGGTGACGTCAACAGCCAAAATAGGAGCACCCTCAACAACCTCTATGTCTAGCTTATCGACATTCATGGAGTCAAGGCACCTAACTAGGTCATGACTAACCTTAGGGGCCTCAGAAACGGGTGTGATAGACGCAGGAGAAAAGGGAAGGGGAGGTTTCCCTTCAGTGGGAGTTTGGAGATTCACCTGAATTTTGGGAGTTCCGGTGGGGGTGGAGGTGGAACGCTTTCCCGGGGTCACCTTTGGGGGTGCCGAGTACAACAGAATCTTCTTCCCGTTGTAGGAGAAGGAACACTGATTGGACCGACCAAAGGTAGCGAGGTCTACATCATAGATCCATGGTCGTCCTAAAATGACGCTCCCGGCCTTCATAGGCATTACGTCACACAAGATTTGTCCTTGGTAGGACTGGAATTGGATGGGAATGACACATGTGGTGGTGACTGGGATAGAAGTGTCATCGACCCAAGCCACGTTGTATGGCCTTGGATGAGGGTGCGTAGGTAGACCTAAACGGGAGACAAAGTCTGAAGAGATTGCATTGATACAGCTCCCGTTGTCAAGGATTACCTTACAAGGATGAGAGTTCACCATGATGTAGGTTTGAAAGATAGAGGTTCGACGCCAATCGTCCTCCTGGGGTGTTGAGATACAGCGAACTACACCCAATCTTTTCTGGCTAGAACTCTCGGCAATGTCTCCAACCTGCATATACTCGACATGCGTACCATCAAATATTGCATCCATTTCCTCAAACTGGGTGATGAGGTCAGGATCGGCCATATATCTTTCCTGCTCCATGCGTTCTACACGGCCTGATGAATTCCTAGACCGACATGACATACACGAGCTCGGATCTAGATGATGCAATCCTGAGACCGTCAATTAGCAAGGTGTGGACCCAACTGATATGCAAAGGGATCGGTCAGGGGAAAGTTGCTCGCCCGTAGGCGAAGTAGTTGTGGAACTACCTCCTGACAATTAGGGTGCCCTAATGCGGCAGTCTAGGGCCTATAGGATAGGCTCAAGCAAGCTCTCTCTTTCCGTCCACAGCGATGCACTCAGGAGACTGGCTGCATGGATCGAGCTCTCTCTCACTTCGCGCGGCAATTGAAAAGATACTAAATGAGCAAGTGAGGAGAGCACGTACCTAGCTAGACTGAAAGGTCTAACTCCGACCGGAGACGAAGGAGAGCGAGGACGTGTGTGCCCGCACGGCGTCGAAGAAGCTTCAACGGTTACAAAAATTCACTCCACACAGGGAGGATTTAATTATTACAAAATCGCTTAAAATTTCTCGCGCAGGGGAACAAATCAGTCCAAATTCTCCGAGCAAGGAGACTCAGAGGTACCCTCACCCCTAAAGTGCGGAGCGTCTGTCGACGACCGGATGACTCAACCGTTGGTCGAGCCGGAGTTGTGGACTTCGGATTCCACACTTGATAAATTATTTAAATGATATATATAGGTATATATATAAATATATATATATATAGGATTATATATATCCCAAATATATATATATATTATATATTTAACACCTCTCTTTTTTTCAATTTTTTAAACTCTCTTTTTTTTTTCAAACTCTACCTACTCCTCTTTTTGACTTTTTTTCAAAATCTTTTTTTTTTCAAACCGTCACTTTTTTTGAATCGGGTTCACGGGGTTGGTGGTGGTAGTCAAACTCGGTGTGAAGCCAAGTAGGTCAGCCGCTGCAGTGGCCGAACGCGGTCGGGCGTGGTCGGGCGCGGGCCCAAATGCAGGCGGGTGCGGGCCCGTACGTCGGCTGGGGCAGCCGGTCGCGGCCGAACGCGGGCCAGGTGCAGGCCAGATGGGCTAGCGGCGCTAGGGCGGGCGGCTCCAGGCGATGGCGTCCACGCGACGATCGCGGAGGGGATGCGGCGGGTGCTTCTCTTCTGTAGGCGAAGTCTATGGCTCTCGTTTCCTTGTTGCTTGCCTACGTACGTTGTGTTTGGATCTCGTCTAGCAAGTTTCCAGGGAAGCATGGCAGTGTCAAGGAGAAGCCTCCGGCCATAGTCCCTGAGACAGGGATACATGGACGTTCTCTCCAATCTGCTCCTCCAAGTTTTAGGATGAGAGCTAAACCCAAATCAAGTGGCCAATTGAATAGCAACAGCAGAATCAGAGCGTTATCTGCTCCTTCTAGCCTACACGTGGCGGACCAAGATCAGCTTGCATCAGTTGAATTTGAAGAACAAGAATACAAGAGTCGTGGAGTGTTGGCAAAGGATCAACGAGTTGCAAATCCTCAACCTCTCCCACTTCCGTCACCTAAAGGTACTGCCGTATTGAAGAATATGGGAAGCTGCAAAGCAAATAATTCCAACGATCCTGCTCTCCCTTAGGAGGGCTCGACGGAGGGTGGAGCTCGACGGCGGCCGATCGTCGTGCATGCGGAGGACGGCGGGCGGTAGCCAATGGAGGGAAGAAAGGAGGTGGAGGTTGGGGAGCGGCTACGGCTGGCGGTATGGTGCAGAGGGAGTTAGAGAGGTGGGGTGTGGCTACAGCAGAGGGTGGCTGGTGGCCGGAGGTGAAGGAAGCGTTGGCCGCGGGTGGAGCAGTGTGGTGGGGTTGAAGGTGGCGATGGGTACAGGCGGCCGGTGGGGTCGCGGGTGCGGCGTCCTCCGCGGCCGGACGCGCAGCAGGGGGAGGGGCGGGGCTTCTGCTCGCGTGATGACGACGGTGAACGGTGGGCCGGCGGCAGGTGGCTGGCGGCCGCGGCCGGCGGCCGGTGGCTACGGCGGGGCGCTGCGGACGCGGCGGTGGAGGCGGCGGGCGCGGTGGCAGGGGCGGGCAACAGTGGCCGCGGGTGGCCGGGACGGGCACGGGGGTGCCGCGGCGTGGAGGCCGACCAGTGGTCGGAGGCGGGGAAGACGAGGGGGGGCGCTGTCCGCCGCGGGTGCAGAGAGAGAAAGAGAGAGAGAGATCGCGAGAGAGAGAATCCGGGAGAGAGAAAGAGAGAGAGAGAGAGAGAGAGAAACAGAGAGATGGAGAGAGATTAACACGGGAGGAGGGAAAAAAATTTTCACTTTTTTTTTCTCTCAATTTCTTTTCTGCCAAGAGAAGTTCTTTACTCTTGTCCTCTCAAGTAAATCTTTTTTTTTGCTATTTTTTTTTGTTTCTTTTTTTTTCACTTCTAATAATCTAGAGAGAGAAAAAGAGACGACGTCGGTGACGTCGGGTCGTCGGAGACGCCGTTGTTGGGCTCTGATACCAATTTGACGCGGCGGCGACGTGGGAATGGATCGACGGCACTCCGGGAGGCGAACAGGACGGGAACGGATAACTGCTATCTCACACAGCTCGGCCTCACGCCGGACGGTCTCACACCGGGCGACGCTCAATCCTCACAAAAGAGAAGAGAGAGAAGGGGAAGGCAAGAGGGAAAATCTCTTACACAAAACATAACTCATTCATTCTTTCATTCATATCATACGTAACAAGTATTGGCCTCCTATTTATAGGAAAGGCCCATTAATTCATACCTTCACACTTTTACTTATTGTACTTATGTCCTAGCCTAATAAGACAAGACCCACCAACCCTATATTGACTTTGTGGGTTTAATAAAATAAAATACACACTTTGACTATGACTAGCCTAATACAACAAAAGTAAATAATACATGTATTACTACATGTATTTTACACACAATACATACGCAATACATAAATATGTGACCCGAGTCTTCAGGCGAATTTCCGAGTCACAAGCTCGGTGCGAGGGTGCGGCATCCGGTAGTGGGCCCGGTTTCCCCACCATACTTGACAACTTTACTGCATTCAAGAAGGGGAAAAGAAATACATGAAAGCCCTCTTGTTTCATAGGAGCGAAGACCAAGCACAATAAGGCGGAGTCCATATGTACTAGTGCACACCCACACGTAGAAGTTTCATTGAGATGAGTCCACGTGATGAAATCCTAGCATCAATACTTTTTCCCAACAAAGCCTCTACTGTAGTACCAACCATCTCAGAAATCTATTTTCATGACATGTAATTGAAAGCCTATCTCCTCCAAATTGGGTTGACAATAGCTTATTAGCCAATATGCCCGCAAGGCCCGTAAGTCAACACGGATGATTGGGATAAGGGTTATGACAGGTTTAGCTTGTCACTGTGGAAGCCTGGCTTTGAATAAGCCCTGAATACCTTTTCACTTCTTCAAGCCCAGTAACAAGAAAAATGCCCAAAATTGGCAGCGAATGATTTGATACTGATAAGGAAACTTACTATGTCCAAGGTATACAAGGAATCCACCTAGGTACACGAGAGCGACCTACTAGCTATTTCTCTTTACATCTCTCATCAAAAATACACCTTAGGAGGCGGAAGACACCACAGTCGACAGATACTGACAGAATTAAAGACAACAAGCGAAGAAACATCATCAGATGCAGAGAACTTTCCAATTAACCAGGAAGACCAAGATCAGATCAGTAAGAAAAAGCGGACTTATCAAAGATGGCATCACGAACCCACCCATCCAGCCCTTCCGGAGACCAAAAATAAATAAAACGGAGAAAACGAGATCACTGATCGCCAGACTTCCGGATCCGGAAGACAGCACCATTACAAACGAACCAAACGGACACTCAGCTCTCAAGGATCAGATACATAGCTCATCTCGGCAGCTATTCCACAGTAGCCCCAGCATCAACAAGCACACAAACGAAGGATCTCGAAGCACAGGCATAAAAAGAGAAACCAGAAGATCAGACCCCTTTCTTGACTAACAAGCCAGCCAGCGCCTTCAAGTGGCAGAAATCGCTACTTCCACGCTAACCGCATCGATTAAAAAGCCATAGTAGACGAAACACAAGACCTACGTTCGCGATTACAGAGCAGCGCACAGATATAAACAAGGAGATAAATAGATAGATGTAGAGAGAGAGAGAGAGATGCTTACTCCTGGTAGGCGGAGAGGAGGAAGACGGAGGCGAACAGCACCCTGCCGACGAAAGAGACGAATCCCATCTCCGAAGAAATCTGCGAGCGAGAGAGCGAGCGAACAAGCTCGGGGAGCAGGCGCAGCAGATCTTGCTCGCTCTAGCTGATCCTTCGGGAGAGAGACGGGGGTAGCGGTCCGGAACCTGGTACAGTGAAGACCGCCAAGTGGCCCATTTCTCGAAAGAAGAAGCGGCTTGGTAAAAAGGGCGGCGGGGAAGGTTCAGACTCGGGAACCGGAGAGGTACGATTGCCCCTCGGTCCCCCGAGAATTTTCCGGAATGCCATCATGTCGGGTAAGTAGACCCGACAAAACGTGATCCGACCCGTTGCCCTGCACCGATTATGGGCATAATTTTCGAGGCGCTCTTGACCATGGGATCATGAATTTCTTCCATGACCATACCCGGGCTAGCCCAAAATATTTTTAGAATAAGAGAACCTAGTCAAGTCATTTCATAGTTTAACTCAGATTTACATTGATATTAATTTAGTTAATCTTCTTTTATCAACTGAGTTAATTTAGTGGTCGATCCAGATGTTTTAGTAATCGTATGAATTAACTAACTAATAATGACAATTGTAACATCCAAAATGTCACTCTATTTATTTTTGTGATATCTCTCTCTCTCTCCTATAATTTTAAATCTGATTTTTTAAAAAATAGTATTTGTGAAATCTTATAACTTATTTTAATATTATTAATAATGTTGCTATATGTTACGAGACTTGGAAAAAAATGTGCCTTTACTCAAACATAGTCAATGGAGAGAGAGAAAAAATATTTTCTCTCCCCAAAAATAGGCAGATCTTATGACATCATGGGTAGTAGAACGATTTGCCATTCGATGTATACCATGTGTCCAAAAATTAAAAAAAAATCGATTGTCACTTGTTTAATAAAAAAAATTGTCCTTCGCATTGACATGCTGAAGAGTGCAAACCTATTTTGTAACACGGCCGCACAAAATAATAGCATTACACAAGTTTTGTAAATAGCTGTACACACGTTTTCATTAAAAATAAATAGCAACACACAAGTATTGATTGGTTCAGTGGACCTTTGTATCGAGAGACAATTGAGAAAATTACATAGTCACAGAGCACACACTACTTGGTTGTATGCCCCCTTACACTAACCATTCAACACTTTATATCTAAAATTAACGAAGACAGGTCAAAGTGAAAAAAATTTATGAACAAAAAATTTTACAAATGCAGCAGACTGTGCAACCAGTAATAGGAAGTCTTCTCTGTCCAAATAGATGATGCCCCCATCATTTACTCCCTTCGTCGAATACATCCGCACCGCCAACGACACCGGCGACTATGGTTACTCGAGCGACAAGCTCTCGATTCCCTCTCTATCGCCGGCACCATTTGTGTGTGACCATGAAAAAGATCTTAAAAGGGCAAGTCCTTGAGCACATTTCTTGTATGCAAAAGACACATAAGGCATATATAATTTAGGGATTTTTTCTAATAAGTCATTGCAATCTTAACTAATTATCGATCGATCTCTGAATTACAAAAACTTGTCTATAAGTCCTTAAAACATCCACCATTATACAAAAAAACAATTATCATTTGTTCAATTAAATGAAAATTAACTAGACTCGAGTTTACTTGACCAAAGGTGATCAAATGACGAAAATACCTCTAGTTAGTTAGTAAGAGAGAGAGAGAGAGATCGAACTCTCCCCCACCCCCAACGGCCCTCCCCGCCGCCCTCTCCCCCTTTGGCGAGCAACACCCCCCTCGTCCCAACTTGCAGAGGACCCCCTTCCCTATTAGAAAACACCCCTCCCTTGTCCTTGCTTATAGACACCATACTCCCATCGCCTCCCCTCCCCTCTGATGAGCCCCCTCCCCCCTCACCATCCCTTTGCTACATAGACCCCGCCCCCTCCCTCTCCCTACTATCGAAACCCACCTCACCCTCTCTCCCTCCAGTGAGCAACACCCCCCACCCGTCCACCTCCCTCGTCTCAGCTCACAGAACACCCCCCTCTCTGTCGAAAAACCCCCCTCTCCTATCCCTGCTTACAGACACGATCCCCTCCACCCCTGTCCCTCTCCCCTCCGGCGAAATCCCCCCCTCGATGTCCCTCTGCCACACAGACCCCCCCTTCATCTCCCTTCCAGTGAAACCCGCCCCCTTTCTGTCCCTACATTGGAACCCACCCCCCAGGTTGTTGGATAGCAGACTGCTTCGCTACGTCGTTGGCACCAAGGACGTCGATCAGGTCTTAGAGGTGATTGCAGAGTGTCGACAATGATGAGCACCGATGAATAGGGCGACGGGTTTGGAGCCTTACGCACCAATGAGCTCTTCGATCATCGAGGCAGCGCTCGACAAGAACAACATCGAGTTGGCCTTCCTCCATGAGTTCGACCTCTGGCGAAGGTATAGTGGGGAAATGATGTAGAGGGGAGGGGAGGAGGAGTTACAAGGGGCAGTGGAGTTTCGGTAGTGGGGAAGGGGTTGCAGAGGGTAGGACCGACAATGGGGGAAGGGGGGACTCCGATGGCAGTGGGGGAGGGGAGAGTTGCAAGGGTAGGGGGTTTTCAGTGGCGGGGGTGGCGATTGCAGAGGGGGGGAGTGATAGTGAGGGAGGGGGGACTCCACCAGTAGTGGGGGTGGGGGTTTGACAAAGGAGGGTTCCGATCGTGGGAAAGGGAGTTCCGTAGAGGGGAGGTCCGACAATGGGGGAGGGGGGTTTCATCGGTGAGGCCTCTCCCCCGCCCTGCTGCTGCTGCGACGCCACCGTCAGGGCACCTTCTGCTAGTGTTAGGTGCCCTGCAAGTCAATCGCTATTTAGTGATGGGACTTATCACACATAATCTTTATTTATTAATATTATGACATTTCATTCATTATATTCATTATTGTTACTTTGTTTGGTGTGTGCATGATGGAGTCTATGAACTTGTGCAGATGAGAATCAGATCATAATGAGATTATGATTGTGAGACCAATCATCTATAAACACAAGTTTAGAACGTTCTCGGTCATAGGACACTTGAGAGGGACATCAAATGGGCTAGATAGACTGGTGCATGATATACATGTTCATATAACGGAGGTAACTGATCTCATAATCGCTTACGCGTAGACACTAAGGATATCATGCAGGTGCTCATTAGAAAATGAGATGACTGAAATGATCCGCCGTCGAGAATCTTAAGTGATAATGGATACCTGACTGTCAATTAGAATTCTCTTAGTCATAGTGGTGAGATTGATCCTTAGACTTGAGACACCAAAGATGTCTTGCATGGGGATCTATGTGCTTTGATGCTGGGTTTATAGGTTTGCGCTCCACGAGGCTAGTACAGTCCGTCAATTGGGTATAGGGCAAGTCATGCGAAGGTAATTGAGTAGTCAATATGGAATCATTCACTCTTGATATATTGAAAGAGAATGTCCCATGAAGTCATACTTCGGAAAATCCCTAGCCAAGGTTACTCGGTTTAACGGAAAAGAGTTTCTAGTGAAATCCGAATCAGGGTAGGACTCTGAGTTTGACAGTATACCATGCCTGCTTGCAGAGTTTGGGACATTGCATGAGTGAAGGATTATAGTCGCGCGGTAACTGTGGACTTACAAGTTTCAATAGATTATGAATCCCATGTATTGTCTCGAGGTCATGGCGCATTGTTTGGTGTAAAATTATATCGTAATTAATGAACTACTTATTTAAATAAATTTATGATATACTTAGAGACTCAACTACCGATTGCCATCCAAAAATTACTTGCATATATATATAGAGAGAGAGAGTGATATATATATACATAGAGAGTTGATTAAGGTTAAGGGATAAGTTAGTCATTTCCTTCTATTAACCTATTTAGAGTTAACAATTGTGAGGGGCAGTTGAAGTTAGGGTCACGGGACACTCGTCAAAAAGATTAGAGGGGTATACGGGTAAAATCCAAAAGGGTATGATATAAATGTAATATTTAAAGATGTCAGGGATATGGAGATAATTTTTTTAATAAAAAATGAGTAATGTTTTATGCACCGAATCCCATGGATAAAATCATGTCAAAATGTAACGGTTGATCCCATTGGTCTAAAAATGTTGAAAGGATTCACTCTATGTAGAAAAGGATGTCCGCGTCATATCCGTACGACTCATTTTTTGAATATTAAATACGGAGCGTGTTCAACGAAAAAATAGAGAAATAAATTTTTTTGTAGAATAATAAAATATTTTGTATACGAATGAAAAAGATATGAAATATTTTATCTGACTTCAAAAATAAATCAGTAAAATATTCTGTTACGTGAACGTAACATTTGTTATAAGGTTAAAATATTACATAAATAAAATATTTTACTATAAGAACGAAACTTAATAAAATATTTCAATTCTATACTAAATATTTTATTTACGGAGTAAAATATTTCAATATTTCATAAAATATTTTTTTATATATTTTCTCGTCGAACATGATCCGTATTTAATGTTCGAAAAAATACACCGTATAGATATGACGCGGACGTCCTTTTCTGCTAAGAGAGGATCCTTTCAATCTTTTTTGAGTCAATGAGATCAACCGCGTTATATTTTGAGATAGATTTGTGCACCGAATTCGGTGCACATAACATTACTCATAAAATATATATTACTTGATTAGATATAGTCACATTTCAACGTGTACGTTGAAATAAAAAAACATCTCACTTGATATATAGTAACATTCAGACATTTCTGTCCAAAGAAAATAGGAACATTTAACACGGCCTATAAAATCTTTTTAAACAGTATGATACGGGAAAAAAACGTTACGACTGATGATGAATAGGGTAAAATCAATAGTTGGTTCAGCCAGCTAATATGTTTAAATGAATCGAGTTAATGTTCCCCATTAATAACACGCTTTACCAAAGACGATTGATTATATAAAAACAATAACATAAATATCATTAAATGTCATCATCTGGATCGAATTATATTGCGTCAAGCATATTTTTTATCTTATTAGGTGGGACAAACGAATTTCGGATATTTTTAAATGACACGTAATGGAGTTGAATATTTTGAAATAAATTATAAATAAAATATGGAGAGAGGAAGATTTGTGACCCAATATTTATAGGATCCAATGGCCCATTAAGGTCTGGACAGCCTAATAAGTGACAACCCTAATAGGACCCACTTACTACGGGATCTCGGTAAAACGGACCGACATAACCCACCAAGTCTTGGCTCGGTCGCCCGATCGAAAGCCTCCTCAACACTCGGGAAAAATATAGCCGACGATCGGATCGAGCCATCAGAAGGTGGATGAATGCTCCCTCAAGGGGGTGCCCCCAGTCCCGGACTCCTTGCGTAGGGAGTAGATATCCCTTATCTCCTATGGATCAACCCATCATCAAGACTCTCCAATGAGTCAGGGCGAATTCCTTGCAGCACGGCACTTATCTGTCAATATCCCAACGTATGCTACGATGTCTTCAGATAGTAGAAAACTTAAGAGGATAAGGGGAGAGTAAGAGTACGTGAACAGTGAGAGTTCTAATTAAGGACGTAACACCCCTCCAAATTCTCACGCTTCCTCTATTCAAGAAAGGGAACCGTCAACTATATAAACTCAGGAAACCCTTCTAGAAAGGTAAGTCAATTTCTAGCTACTTCAATTGGTGAACAACAGTCACTTGTCCTACACCTCCCTTGCCTCCTCTTCGCATGTTGCTCGTATCGTTTGCTGACTTAAACATCGGAGGGTTTTCTCCGGAATCACAACCCCGGGCTCCTTATCGTTGTCTCTCCTTTTGCAGAACTCTAATCTGAGGTGACTACGTCTCACGATCGCCCTAGATCTGACGATCTACGATTTCGCACGAGATCTCACCTCTTCGAATTAGATTCAATTTTACTTAAATGAGTTGTGCCCCCATATTGATTTTATTATAAACATGATCTTGACATGAATTATCAACCCCACATTTGGCAACACTTCTTTGTTAAGACAAAATGCTCTTTAAAGAGGAATTAGAAATATTACCCATAATAATAATGCAACAAATAACATAATTAACAACCTAGGACCTCTTAATTATACTAAGTTCTCCCTATCATAAAGTTTATCACCCTTTAATTTTACCTCTTTCTCGTGTACGGTAGTGGTGCTACACTTACGCCCCCCCCCCCATCTCTCGAGAAGTAGCGTGGAGATTTAATGCATGAAAGCGATTATAATAAGACCCAAGGTAAATTAAACAAATATCAAATTTTAATTAGCAAAAACATAGCAAATATAAAGCATACATGTCTATGTCAAACACATTGTGAGATGTCTCATCACTAATCACTTCCATATACATCGAACCATGAAAAAGAAGCCATTTCAAGGTGGGCTCATATTCGAAGATATGTTATGTCACATGAAGCAAATCCATTCAGATGCAGTATTTGCATTGGATGAAGTAGCAAGCTCAAGCCAATAAGTATGCTAGTTAAGCACCATAAAGCCATTCCCAATTGACAGAAATTTTCACGTAATGTAATTGTGTGTGAGAGAGAATTTAACTGATAAATTAATTCATGCGTGATTATGTCTTAATATGCTCAATAGATGGCGAGGTCTATATGAAGAATATCGTTCCGGACGATGAGATTCTCGAGTTCATAGTAATATTTTTGAAAAAAAAAATCAACTAATTAAGATTTTAAAAAAGCCTCCCACTTAGAAAAAAATGGTTGAAAAAACACTGGAGATCAAAGTTTTTCTGTTAAAGAGAACTTTTACCTTTTTTTTTGTTCTTGTTGGGGTTGGGGGGAGGGGTCAAAAGCCTTTGTTAGATTGTTATTAGGCTTTAAAAAGTTCGGTGTTTTCATATAAATATTTTAGATAGTAATATTGAAAAGATTGTGGATAGATGGATATAATCCCGATTGTGGCCCACTGGCATGTGCGTTAAATTTTGGAAGAGAAATTACAAAAGAATAAGGCATTCAAATAACATATGTCCCAAATAATTATAAAAAAATGATCTTATTAGATAGATGTAAAAAGCGCTTGTCCTTATTTTATTTTTCTTTACTTTTTTTCGAAGTTCAGAGAGAGAGAGAGAGAGAGAGAGAGAGAGAGAGAGAGAGAGAGAGAGAGAGAGAGAGAGAGAGAGAGAGAGAGAGAGAGAGAGAGAGAGAGAGAGAGAGATTTTCTCAAGAAAAATAATATTACACAATTATTTGGAGGTGTGTTTTTTAAACGGTTTATATAAGGACGTCAAAAATAGGAGGTGAGAATCAAATCTTAATTTTTAAAACTGATGCAAACTCTTGTCAAGATTAACATATTTTTTAAATCTATTTGACAAGATTAACAAAGTCACCTCGAGGGTGGTTGAGGGGCGCCGACCGCGAGGGAGGGAGAGGGGGCCGCGGGGGAGACGCGGGGGAGGGGGGGTTCGCTGGCCGCCGAGGAGGGGAGGGGGAGAGGAGTAGTGCTAAGATGTCGCGGGTGATTTTTTAAAAAAAATTTATTAGAGATTTATTTTTTAAGAAGATTTACACATAGTAAGATTTTTCCTTAAAAAATAGAATAAGTCTTATCAAACGGGTTTAAGTGTCCTCTTCTTCTTTAATTTTAATTTTGAGAGAAAAAATAGAGAAAAAATATAACTAAAGAGTCTATTATATGTTTAATTAAGAATGATGTTTCTCTCCCTGTGAAATATCTCGGACACATATTGAAGAAGAGTTTTGACGTACGAAAATTATATTTTTAGAGTGTTAAAAATTCAATTCTCCTCTCCTCTGGACATCGTGTTTGAAACAAGTGTATCTTCATTAATCAATGGATTTGGTTCTTTGGTAAAACTCCCATTTAAGTAGTCAACTCAAGAAAAAAATGTAACCAACACATTTATTAGCCTGACAGGAGATCTCGAGTTTGACTAACGGGACTCATTTATTTGACTGATATTAACCTTTCGAAAATTTGAGTCCGGAGTTTAATATCATTGCTAGTTTCCCATTAACAAAAAAAAGTTGAAATACGACTTTGGACTACTTTTGATCACACATCTCCTTGATAGGGTGTTTAGTTACTATTTTTTCTCTCAAATTTAAAAATAAGAGTAAGAGATCCATCTAATTCCGTTTGGTGTTCCTTTCTTAAATTTTAAGAAGAGAATCTCACTCCATTACAATCTATTTTTAAATAAAAATAACTCTCCACTATTTTTTTTTGAGATCACGTACTCTCTCGTCTCGCACGAACGTCACGTCTCCCTCACCTCCCCTCCCCCACCGTCGCGTTCGTGCCCATTCTCCCTCCCCTGCGCGTCCCCCCTCCCCATGGCCGGCGTCCCCTCCGCCATCCCTTCCTCTCCCTCGCCTCCCTGCTGCGCATCCCCCCTCCCTAGCCGGCTTCCCCCCCTTCATCCCTCCCTCTCCCCCACATCCCTACGCGTCCCCCCTCCCTAGCTGGCATCCCCTCCGCCATCCCTCCCTCTCCCTCGCCTCCTTGCGCGTCCCCCCTCCGCCATCCCTCCCACTCCCTCGCCTCCCTACGCGTCCCCCCTCCCCTGGCATCCGTCATCATAAGCCCGTCCGGCGACGGGGAAGAATGTAGGCGTCCCTCGTGATGAACTCCACGAGCCGCTCCACCGCCGCTACCCCTATGCCGCGCACGCCTGCATCGTCCGACGCCGCCACTGGCTCGCCACCGCCGCTGGCCCCATCCCTTTGCGAATGGGGCAACCGTGTGCCGGCGCCCACGCCATCGCCGGAGGCTGACCTCCCGCGGCATGTGTAATGCACTGGATCTCTATTGGATCTTTATTAGGTCTTTCGGATGTCTCATTTTCAACCGTTCACCATCTCTCTTCGTTCTCTCTCGTTTCAGGATTTCTCGGCGCGGGGTGCACACCGTTGCGGAGCTGGCCGAGGTGAGGACGTGATGGAGTGATCGGGACGCGGGATGGGGTGTCGGATTGAGCGTGGCGTGGCGCAATCCCTCAGTGGATTCGAAGGAGGCGCCGTTCGCGTTCCGGGTGGTTTTCGACGTTATTTAGTCGCTTCGGCGCGCGGTTTCTTCGGTGGAGGTAGGGAGTGTAAGGTTACGTACAGCACCTACGGGCTACGCAGCGGATAACAAAAATTCATTTGCCCGATCCCGGTGTTGTGGAAAGTTTAATCTGTGCTCTAATCGGTGTTTCTAATACCCTAATTACGGGTTGCGTGTTTCACCTTGCGCGGAACGACGCTGTCCGCTAAGCCCGATGCAGAAAAACCGAGCCGCACAGCTGTACGGCCTCTAGAGATGATCCACACGGATCCTTGCGCAGCGACGGTACCTCCCCGGCACGACCTTCCCCAGCTCAATCACCTTCAGGAGAGAGAGAGAGAGCAAGAGGGAGAAAGGGGGAGGTTAATCCTCTCCCTTAAGCTTAATGCTTGTTAGCTTAAGGGAAGGAAGGAAGCAAGAGTACGAATGAACTCACGTATGTGGCTATATATAGAGTTTAGGTTTATTAGAAAAGGGTTCTAAAAGATCAAAACTGTATATATGTCCTATCTCATATTATACATATGTATTAAACTCTGTTTACACTCCTTTCCAAAAGGAATTAAATGGCAATAATACATACACTCGTATAATAATAATCCGTCACCCAAGAATCTATTGTGTGTGATCCTCTAGGCCCATAGTCACTCTAGTTTAAGGTCCATTAACTTCTAATTCCCAATTAGAAGTAAATTAAACGTATTCTTCGCTTCTACTAGAGCCGAACAATAGTTTAATTTATTCCGAACCTTTGATCACGTTGGGTCAAGCAAATCTGCGTGATCCTAGATGACCCCGGGTTTAAACCAACCTGTCTGGTACCTGTAAGTCCACAGTTACCGCATCGATATAATCCATCGCTCCTTCTATGAGTCTGGTACGATCGAGGGTACGGTTTCTGTCAAACCCCATGATCGTGCCATTTGACTATGACCTCCTTAAAGTGTATGACGTCCGTTCTAAACGAACTCACACGACCCTGGCCAGGGATTTAACGGAGCGTCAATGTCATGACCCATTAACTGTCTGATATATACCCGACAGTGAGCGATCCCCTCTTGACCATTGATGATCTTCACACGTATCCTGGAGTGGTTAATGACTCGGTAACTCATGACTTATGGTTAAAGTCACTTAGCTAAGTAATTAAATCATTCAAGTCCTCGTGTAAGATCCGATCAATGTCTCAGGTCAAAGGACCAACGATGCTACTGAGACCGTTGGATCTTCAGTTGACATTAGGTATAATCAACCATCTGAAGATCCAATAGCGGATCAGTTCAGTGTACATCCTCCAAGGACATACACCTACACATATGTGTTGGTGCCCCGCACCAATGACCATGAGACTGGTCACTGACACATCATGTGTACTAGTTTAATAGGTAATCAAAGTCCCCGAGTGATTACCCTCCAACCAGGAACAGTTTAAGGTATGTGTTCATGTAAAGTAACTCTCATGTTCGAGATCCAATCTCGAGCTAACTTTACAACCACATATCCTAGGGACAACGTAAAGTAACACAATCGCATATTTACGTTCAAACACCACTTTATTAATGAACAAGATCGTACAACTATTGGGCCTACCCGACCCGAAATTGGCATGTAGCACACCAACACTAACAATCTCCCACTTGAACTACAGCCAATTGTCCATAACTTTGAGGCCCATCTTATCCCGATGACGCTCAAATACAGTCTGTGTCAAAGGCTTAGTCAGTGGATCTGCTATGTTGTCTTCTGACGGTACACGCTCTACCGCCACATTTCCACGATCAACAATCTCCCGAATAAGGTGAAAGCGCCTGAGAATATGCTTTGACCTTTGGTGAGATCTCGGTTCCTTCGCCTGAGTGATGGCCCCATTACTATCACAAAATAATGGGATGGGAGCTGATATCTCGGGAACTACGCCAAGTTCTAAGATGAATTTCTTCATCCAGACGGCTTCCTTAGCAGCTTCAGCTGCAGCAATATATTCCGCCTCCGTCGTCGAGTCTGCAGTCGTGTCTTGCTTGGAGCTTCTCCAACTGACTGTCCCTCCATTCAACATGAATATAAATCCAGACATGGATTTGTAGTCATCTGGATCTGACTGGAAACTAGAATCTGTGTAAGCTCTAAGCTGTAGGTCATCTCCTCCATAAAGCAGAAAAAGATCCTTAGCCCTTCGTAGGTACTTAAGGATGCCCTTTACTGCCTTCCAGTGCTCTTCGCCTGGATTTGCTTGATATCTACTGACAATGCTCAAAGCATTGGCAACATCAGGCCGTGTACATAGTATTGCATACATGATTGACCCTATCGCCGAAGCATAGGGTACCTTATTCATGTGTGCCACCTCCTCAGAAGTTTTAGGACTCATCCCCTTGGATAGGCAAATTCCATGTCTCATGGGAATGAGACCTCTCTTGGAATTTTCCATCCTAAACCTTTTGAGGATAGTGTCTATGTACATGGATTGGGATAATCCTAGCATCCTTTTAGATCTATCTCGATAGATCCTTATGCCCAGCACATAGGATGCTTCTCCCAAATCCTTCATGGAGAAAGTCTTGGACAACCAAGACTTAGTTGATGTCAACATCCCTACATCATTCCCAATGAGTAAGATGTCATCAACATAAAGGACCAAGAAGGTCACTGAGCTCCCACTGACCTTCTTGTAAACACAGGGTTCATCTTCATTCCGAAAGAAGTTGAAAGATTTGACAGCCTCGTCAAATCTTAAGTTCCAGCTTCTAGATGCCTGCTTTAATCCATAAATGGACCTTTGAAGTTTGCATACCTTATTAGGATGTGGCTTGGAGGTGAATCCCTCAGGTTGTACCATGTACACCTCTTCTGACAGGTTTCCATTAAGAAAAGCTGTCTTCACATCCATTTGCCAGATCTCATAATCCAGGTATGCAGCAATGGCAAGGAGGATTCTGATTGACTTAACCATGGCTACCGGCGAAAACGTCTCGTCATAGTCAATGCCTTGCCTTTGACGATATCCTTTCGCCACTAGTCTAGCCTTGTATGTGTCAACCTGTCCATCTGCACCGATTTTCCTTTTGAAAATCCATTTGCAACCGATCGGGACCTTCCCTTCGGGTACATCAACTAAGTTCCAAACTTTGTTGGTGTACATGGACTGTATCTCTGAATCCATTGCCTCTTGCTATTTCTCAGAATTTACACTACGGATCGCCTCCTGGTACGACTGAGGATCATCATCCTCATCGATACATACCTTAGAGGACCCCTCTGAGACATGTCCAACATATCTCTCAGGTTCTCTCGGTAGTCTACCAGATCTCCGTAGTGTCAGTGTTTCACCTTGAATAGGATCAACCGATATAGTCTCATCTAATGAGTTTGTGTCTATGGGTTGTGGTTCTTGGACTTCGTCCAATTCTATCTGGCTCCCACTATTTTTCTGGAGTAGATATTCTCTTTTCAGAAATACAGCTCTCTTGGCCACTAAGACCCTTTGCTCAGAAGGGTGATAGAAATAATATCCAAACGTCTCCTTTGGATATCCCACAAACCTACACTTATCGGTTCTTGACTCAAGCTTATCACTCTCGTTCTTCTTTACATGAGCAGGACACCCCCAAATTTTAATGTGATTAAAATTTGGTTTCCTGCCCTTCCATATCTCATATGGAATAGAAGGAACTGATTTACTTGATATCATATTCAATAAATAAGCCGCAGTCTCTAATGCATAGCCCCAGAGAGACAAGGGTAGTCCTGACTGTAGACACGCCATTCCTGACGTCTCCTGAGAAAGTCTCATATTACTATACGACGCCCCGCGATGGCTTACGTATTTCGAATCACTTGAGTACTTCCTTTTCTTGAGTCTTCTTCCGCCCTTTTCGGCATCCGGAATCGTCTCGTCACGGCATTCGGACGGCATCAACACAAGTCAGACGCATCAAGAGGTTCCGGAACCAAGAAGGGTGTCTGCCGGGCGCCCGCCGACACCTGATCTAAGGACCCGGGTGGGTCTTAATGGGGGCGTCCAGGCCCCTGGACGCCTCCATAAAAATAATAATAAAAAAAATGTTTGTAAAATGCCAGTTGGCATAAAAAAATAAATAAATAATATATATATATATATATTAATGGAGGCGTCCAGACCCCTGGACGCCTCCATAAAAACAAATAAAAAAATCAAAATGCCAGCCTTGGCATAAAAGACAAAATCACGATAAAAATAACATATTTTTGGAGGCGTCCAGGCCCCTGGACGCCTCCATCAACTCTCTCACGGGCGCCGGCCACCGAACGACGGTTTGTCGTGTGTGAAAAAATCTAAATTTTGAAGACGTCCAGGCCCCTGGACGCGTCCATTTCTGAATCACGAGGCGCCGCTCACAAAACCACGCGTTGTGCCAAACCGCGTGCGGCCGTCGTCGGTTTTCGGTGGACCTGTTTGAGGCGTCCGGGACCCTGGACGCCTCCACAAAAGTATTCCAAAAAAATGAATAAAAATAGAATAAAATATTAATTCGGCCCTGATGGAGGTGTCCAGGGTCTTGGACGCCTCCACCCTCCGGAGCCCTATAAATAGAGGCCCACCCCCTCAGTTCTAGAGGAGCTTCGAAGTGATCCGATAGGCTGCCGGAGCCCAGAGGCTACGGAGTCATTTTCTAACCCGTGGGTTCTTTTGTAGGTGGAGGTTCTGCCGGCTTCTCGGGTGCTCACGCTCGCGAGAGGAAGGTCGTCTCCATCCACCGCGCTTCCACGTCGTCCCCCACGCTGCCGGAGCTCCGCCGGATTTCACCCTCAGCTCATCCAATAAGCCTTTTCTTCCCCTTTTTCTTCGTAGTTCTTTTGCATTCATCATCTCGCATCCTCTATCCCCCTTCATAAGGGCGCCTCTTCTTTTATACATCTTGCATCCATCATCTCATTTTCCTCCTACTCGAGTCCGAGAGGGGTTTAAAAGATAACACCAACCAGGTGTGTGTCTTGCCATCATTTCGTTATTTTTATCGCAAGGATTTGAATACTACACCTCTATCTTTCTAATCCACTTGTCATTTGTTTGTCGTTGTTTTGCAAGGGTAGCCGAGGAAAGCCCTCTCCGTCGGCCGGCCGGAAGGAGAGGAAGAAGCAACCCGCCATCTCCCGCTCTTGAGGTAGGCGCGATCACCTTCTTATTTTGGGGTCTTTCGGCCCCTGGCGATCACATCTTATTTCCGAGGCCGCGGCGAGTCACTTCCCCAATGGCCGTTTAAATTCCCGTTTTTATATGTTATATTCTTATCTATTCGTGTTCTCGAGGCCGCGGCGAGTCACTTCTCCAATGGCCGTTTAAATTCACGTTCTTATACGTTATATTCTTATCTGTTTGTGTTCTCGAGGCCGTGGCGAGTCACTTCCCCAATGGCCGTTTAAATTCCCGCTCTTTGTATTCTCTCTATATTATGTCATCTTATTATCTGCTCATATTCTCGAGGCCGCGGCGAGTCACTTCCCCAATGGCCGTTTCAATTCTTGTTATTTAATTTTTACACCATTCCCGTCCCCCCGAGGCCGCGGCGAGTAACTTCCCGCTATGGTCGTTTAAACCCCATATTTTGCTATATCACACTTGTCCCGCTCGCCCCGCCGGAGCAATCTCCCGTGGTGGCCCCTTCTCTCTCTTCTCTTATTTCTGTGTTGCAGCAAAGCAAACAAACAAAAAAGAAGGAGCCCGCGCGCTCCGCGTCCTCTTCGCTCCCCGAACCGCGTGACGTCGCTCACAGATTGGTGATCACGGTGGGACCTCTACTGCTTCCTTTCGGCTACCCTTGCAAGTTCGGCACCACCCGTGCCTCTCCACCTTCGCGCCCACGCGCGCCCCCGTTGTGCTCACAGCAGCACCGTCAGTTTTGATTGGTTCTTTGTTTATTATATGTCTGTTATTTCTGTTATTTTTCCACTCCATATATCTGTCAGCATTCCATTGCATACATCAATTCCTCTTTTCTATCCTTTTTTTCATTTTTTGAGGATCACCCTTTCCCGGTGAAGGAAGGACTCTCCGTTTGGGAATTCCTCTCAACAGACTAGAATCTCCTACACTAGGACCTCTGTAAGTCCCCGACATCGAAGAATCTCCTCTTCGTTCACTGGGCTGGTTGTACCATTGAAGTTCCCCGGAGTTAGTCATTTCATTCGTGGTGAGACGAGAGACCCTAGCTGACACGGCGGTGAAACAAAAATAAACTAGGGTCCCCATTTTGTGTGAACTTCGGATCTCGCTAAAAATACAAAAAAAATCATCAAAATCAAAACACAAAAAAGGGCGTAAAGGCATCCACTTGTTTGATAATCTCTGCTACCTACTTGCTAGTGTATATTTTTGCGTTCTGGAAAAACTGTGAGCATGTCTCACGAGTCTTTTGAGGAGAACCACCCTAGCCGTGGTTTGTCAGCCGACCCGCGAGTCTACGCTATGGACTCGGGTCCTTCTCATGACCCCTCGCATGAGGTGCAGGTTATTACCGGGGACACGTCCCCGCCACAGGATATCACTTCCTTATTGGGCGTCCTCGCCAACACGGAGCTTACCTCTGAACAGCTCCGGGCCTTCCAGGCCATTCTAAAAGGGAAATCTGTTTCCCCCACGCCCCAGGAGTCAACTCCGGCCATCGCACCTCTCCAAGAGTCCGTGCAGGCCATTCCATCTCCCTCATTGGCGCAAGCCATCCAGTCTCCCTCGCTTCAAGGACAAGCGAGCCAACAACCACCCTCATTCCAGTTCCCATCACAATCTCAAACTCCCGTTGTTCCCCAGACACCGCTTCAGCCGGGGCCAACTGTCGGCGGTCCGACAGCTCCCTCTCATTCTGGGTTCCCCCCTCAAGTCTCAGGGAGACAGTTTCTCCCCCAGTGGCAAGTGCCACCTTCACCTCCAGAGGAGCTCGCCCAATCGCTCCTCAATAGGTTCAACCGCATGGACGAGCAGTTTCAAAATCTGAGAAGGATGGTGGACGTGAAAGTCACCCCGGAGGTTGCTTTGCCAATCCTTCCTGTCATTCATCTTCCTCCCTCCGAAATGCCCACGTACCGCAGATACAATGGTACCGGCAACCCCTTCATTCATCTCAAGGATTTCATGTATGAGTCCTCTTACTGGCAAAATGATCAGAGGTCCCTGGCATACCTCTTTCGGATATCATTGGATGGTCCCGCGCTTGAGTGGTTCTATTCTCTGGAGCCCCGCGAGGCCGAGAATTTTGAAATAGTCCGGAGAAGGTTCTTGCAGAAATATAGGGATAGGGTCGGTCCCTCACTCTCCATTACCGACCTAGTGGCCGAAAAGATGAAACCCGACGAGGATTTTGTCCGATATGCTGATAGATGGAGGTCTCTGGCGGAAAGAATAAGGGATACCCTCTCCGAGCCCGAACAAGTGAAGATGATTGTGTCTAATGCAACCCCACAGTTCAGACATGTCCTGGCCATGAATAAACTTACTACAATGGAGGAACTCTATGAAAGGGCCCGATACATCCAAACCCAGCTAAAAGACTCCCCCATCATGAACATGTTTGAGTCACCGAAGCCCAAAGTGGTCAGAAAGACAGGCGCTGGTGTCCCGGGCGGAGCCACAGAAGGGGTCGTGACAAATGAGCAAGTCAGTGCGGTCAACAATGCCAACTATGCAGTCAACCCAAGGCCTCCACAAATGCCCCGACTTCCCCTTCAACCGGGTCCTTTCCCTCTTCGTCCTCCACCCCAAAATAATCCACCCCAGGATAATATGCCTCCATTACGCCAACCCCAACAACAACAACCACAACCTCAGCAACAACAACCACCGCTTCAGTACAACCAAGTTCCACCCCCGGGGAACTATGGTCCCCAACAACAACAAAGGAGGCCGCTCGGTCCCAAGAGAGCCTACTATCCACCATTGCCAGAAACCTTAGAAGATATTTTTAATGCCCTCATGGCATCAAACCAACTCGCCCTACCCAGAGAAAGGCCCGCGTGGCCCCCCAATGTTGATACCTCCAAATACTGCGTCTACCACAGGCAGCCAGGACACACAGTAGATTACTGCTTCCATTTCAAAGATTACATCCATGATATGAATGATGAACATCAAATAGATTGGGATGAGATGAGACGGTACGTCGCGGCTCTCAAGGCTAGGAGACCTCCTCAGAGGCCACAGCAGCAGTTACAACAGCAGCAGCAGCAGCAACCACAACAACAACAGCAGCCTCAGCAGGCCCCACAACAACAGCCCGACATGGGAATAATCCAGAATCCATTACCAGAGCACCAACAGCCCAATCATCAGGTTAACCCCATCTCCTCCTTCCCGGAAGTCGGGAGAGAGCAGGTGTGGCACCAGGAAAGTACCTCCATTCTTTCTACCTCCAACCCTATCGTCATGCAACCCCCTCACCTTGCCCGGGTAGCACCTCTCTCTCATCAACCCGCGTCAGTATCGCCTTCACCATTTCCACTACCATTACGCCCTCTCATCCGTACCCCGATCTCCTATCAACCGACACTCTCCACTACGCCTTCGCACCCTCTCATCTTCTCTCATTCCCCCACTTTACCATCCACCTCTACCACATTTACCCCTACGCCTTCTAAACCCCTTATCATCCGTCAACCATACATAACCCCGTCTTTCTCCACCACATCACCACTAATGCCTTCAAAACCACTCATCACCCACCATCCACCTCAAAACCATTACCCGTTTCAAACCTTACCCACTTCCACTTTGCCTCCGCCTCCACCTTCCAGACCCCTTATCCTTCATAATCTGCGCGATATCCCCTCTACCTCCACCATGCCTCCACCTAACAAACCCCTCATCAGAATCCCTGCTCCCGTCATCACCCCTGCTTCATCAACCATTCCTCCACTACTACCCCTCAAACCCCTGTTAAAACCCACTGCTACCCCCACAGAGGTACAAAAGCCGCAGGCAATGGTGCTCCGGAGTGGAAGGATTTTCCACAGGATTTTCCCCCACAACAGTCAGAATCCTGAGCTATCTCAGCCAGAGAAGGATGATGGAGAACAACCAGAAAGAGCTATCCCTGGAACACAGTATGATCTATTGAAACACCTGGATAAGACACCTGCTCGGATCTCCATCCTGGAGCTACTTCAAAGATCCACATCCCACCAGGCGGCCTTGATGGAATATCTTCAAAAGGTCATGGTTAATGAAGACCTCCCCGTGAAGAAGATTTCGACCGTCCTGACCCCAACAGACACACAACCAGCCATCATGTTTCACAACTACGAGCTCGCTCCCAAGGAAGCTCGGAAATATGCACTGTGCATTTCAATAAAAATCAATGGGGTATCCATAAACCCGTGTCTTGTGGATACGGGTGCATCCATAAATGTGATCTCCATGAGCACTCTTCAGTTGTGTGGGGTCAACGAGGAACAAATAAGACCTTCCTCGATCACGGTCACGGCTTATGACAATAGCAAAAGGCCGCCGCAGGGGATGATTATTCTGAAGGCAGAACTAGGCCCCATGTCAATTCCCACGGAATTCCATGTCCTCGACATGGACCCCACATTCAAGGCTATACTGGGTCGCCCTTACATCGAAGCCATGGACGATGTGCCTTCCACCAACCATCAGTGCCTGAAGTTTCCTTACAATGGGAGAATTATTAAAGTAGTCAGTACACCTGTCCTTCACACAGTGGATGCTATCAACACCTCTCTGCCTTCTGTTTGGCCGTCTCATCGGCCCATATTGTCACTGCTGGACGTACGTGATCCATCTCATGTTCCACTAGCACCAAAGGAGCCGGTCAGGGCAACCACAACATCATGTCTCCCTTTTCACTCCAAAGGTTGGGAGATTATGAGGAACATTGGCTATCAACAAGGAAAAGGTCTGGGCGCACAGTTACAGGGTATGCTCAAACCGCCAAAGGAAATTAGGCCGAACCGCAGGTTTGGCCTGGGCTTCAAAGGACCGTTCAAGGCAGATTGGAAGCCCCTCACGTGGACTCTATCAAACCACTTCAACAGAGGGCCCGTTGTTCAGATGGGAGATCACCCACGAGAAGCATATGGGGGATCACATGCTGTATATTTGGCTGAAAAATGTTCGAGGATCACCAAAAGAGGTAAGATCAAAGATCCGGAATGCGAGTGGGACAAATGGTTCGACATACGGGACATTTCCGTTGCACTGGAAAGGATGTTCTCATCTCCGCAGCTTGAAGGACCACCATTGATCTCCGAAATACCAGAGAATATTACCACTCTTGCCAAGGTTCCAAACTATCCTCGTCCTCGCCAGAAGGACTCTGTCATCGACGGATCTTCATCCGTCCTCAACATTGCCGTCGACGGCTCATTAGCCGCCATCCTCTCCATCCACTCGTCTCAGCCTTTGCTGATATCTTCTTCCTGGGCCAGACAATTGTCTGATGATCTTCCCAGGTCCCCTTCTTTACTTACATACCTGCGCGGGCTTTTCAACCCGCGCCAGGTCTTCAACCATGATCTGCTCTATGAGCCTCACAATCCTCTAGCCATA
Organism: Amorphophallus konjac; assembly: GCA_022559845.1. Classification (NCBI taxonomy): domain Eukaryota; kingdom Viridiplantae; phylum Streptophyta; class Magnoliopsida; order Alismatales; family Araceae; genus Amorphophallus; species Amorphophallus konjac. Next base: position 109,852 of record JAHNEJ010003353.1, read on the forward strand.
ACCCCTTTTCTCTCTCCTCCAATCTCTTTTCACTGCTTTGTCATTAAAAATGAAAACGAACAAAAAACGTCAATTTTCAAACTCCCCAACAACACATCTTCGTTGAGGAAACCTCCTACATCTCCCACGGGTGCGTACCGCCTTGCGGACCACCCGTCCAAGGTCCGATGAGCGACCTTTTCTACCCCTCCTCTGAGGGGTCTTCTCCTGTACATTCTACACCATCCTCTTCGTCTTCCTCTTCTTCTGTAAATATTGTCAGTCAATCTAGGAATGATAGGCCAAGGGTAGTACCTAGGAAGAAATCCAAGGGCAGGCAGATCCCTCGTTGATTCCTTCTGGATTTGGCCGCCAGGTGTCAGGCCCTTCTTGCCATCCCCCAGTTGTTAGGAAATCCCATCCAGCTACCTGAAATAGAATGCGAGGGCGACTGTGCATCTGATGAAGGGTATGGAGTCTACGAGATCACGGATGAAGAATGCCCCACTGAAGATGAGGGTGAAGAATATGAGGATGCGGCGGGCGCATACGCTAGTGGAATGAGGAGATTCGACGAGCCGTCAACCGCCGTAGAAGAATCCACCAAAGAAGTCAACTTGGGAACTGAGGAAGATCATAGGATCATCCTCATAAGTGACAACCTACCACCCTCTGAAGAAGAGGCATTAATTGAGGTTCTCAAGGAATATAAGGACACGTTTGCATGGAGCTACGAGGATATGCCGGGTCTGGATTCAACCTTGGTCGAACACCGTTTAACCCTAAAACCTGGGTCCATCTCGGTAAAACAAAGGTTAAGACGTTTCCACCCTCAGATGGCTTTGAAAATGAAGGAAGAGGTCGATAAGCTCCACAAAGCCAGGTTCATTAGAGTCGTTCTTTATCCTCAATGGGTGGCGAACATTGTCCCGGTCATGAAAAAAGATGGGAAAGTCAGGATTTGCATCGACTTCCGGGACCTTAACCGCGCGTGTCCAAAGGATGATTTTCCCTTACCTCACATTGATGTACTGATTGATAACACGGCAGGCTATGAAACCCTCTCTTTCATGGATGGATTTTCAGGATACAATCAAATTCGTTTGGCAGAAGAGGATCAGGAAAAGACGTCATTCACTACCCCTTGGGGAACATATTGTTACGTGGTCATGCCGTTCGGATTAAAGAATGCTGGAGCTACTTACCAAAGAGCGATGATGGCCATATTTCATGACATGATGCACATATATCTGGAAGTGTATGTGGATGACTTATTGGTGAAATCAAGGACCAGGATGGAACATCCAGAAGTTTTGGCTAAGGTCTTGCAAAGGTCAAGAGAGTTCCAATTGAAAATGAACCCGAAAAAGTGTGTGTTTGGTGTGTCGTCGGGTAAATTGCTGGGGTTCATTGTGAGTAAAAGAGGGATCGAGATAGATCCCGACAAAGCTAAGGCCATCAGGGATATGCCGCCTCCCAAGAATTTGAGGGAAGTCCGAGGTTTAATCGGGAGGTTACAGTTTATTCGTCGGTTTGTGTCCCAACATTCACAAAGGTGTAGACCTCTCTACGAGTTGACCAAGCCAGGAGTAGAATTCCACTGGAATTCTAAATGTCAGAAAGCTTTTGAAGGGTTGAAGGAATATCTGGCTAGTCCACCCGTTCTCATTCCACCCAAACCGGAAAAACCTCTGATCCTTTACGTCTCAGTCTTGGATGACTCCGTGGGAGTCGTCCTCGCACAAGCTGATGAAGAAGGCAAGGAACGGACAACCTATTACTTGTCCAAACTTCTCAATCCCTGTGAGCAGAAGTACACCGGCATGGAGAAAACCTGTGCTGCCCTCGTTTGGGTAGTGCAGAAATTGAAGCACTACTTCTTGGCTCACGAGGTCCACTTGATTGCTCGAATGAATCCTATCAAATTCCTTCTGGAGAAATCCGTCCTTACGGATAGGCTAGCACGCTGGCAAAGTTTTCTCTCTCAGTTCGACATCACCTACATCCAGCAAAAGGCGATTAAAGGCTATGCCATAGCCGAGCATCTCGCTCATCATCCTCTCCCCAAGTTCGATCCCGTCCAATCAGAGTTTCCAGATGAGGAACTAATGTCCGTCAACCAATCAGATGAGCCAATGTGGACGCTATATTTTGATGGAGCTCTGAATTCTCAAGGGAGAGGAATCGGCATCGCCCTCCTGTCGCCTGAAGGCCTCACATTCCCATTGGCATACCAGCTCAAATTTCCAGTCACCAACAATATAGCCGAATATGAAGCTCTTCTAGCTGGCCTAGAACTCGCCCATTCTTTTTGTATCACTGAGTTGCGAGTCGTAGGTGATAGTCAACTCATCCTTCGCCAGGTGCTCACTAAGTATCGCACTCGCGATCCCAAACTCAAGCCATACCAAGAACTCACTGCTGCCTTTGCCAAACTGTTCACAAAACTGATCTTTGTTCATATCCCTCGTCATCAGAATATTCTCGCCGATGCCCTCGCCTCGTTGGCATCATCCATAAGGTTCCCTCTAGGAAGTTGGTTTAAGTCCATTTCCATCTACAAACTTCACGCCCCTGCGATCGATGATGCTTCCTACGTAAACATCAAAGACAGGATAGCAAGGAAGATCCTGCAGGAAGATATCCTTGAGAAGAGGGAAATCATGTTGGCAGAGGTCGAAGAAGAACTGGCTGATGAAGAGAAACCATGGTTCTATGAAATCGTCAAATACTGCCAAGATCAGTCTTATCCTGAAGGGGCCACCACAGAGGACAAGAAAGCCATAAGAAGGGTGGCTCAGAAATATACATTAATTGGAGGTCTACTCTATAGGAGGAGCCTTACTGGTATTCTGTTAAGATGTCTTGGTGACGATGAGGTTTGGAAATGTGTAGAGGAGACGCACTCGGGTGTGTGCGGTGGCCACGTGAATAGTCAGATGCTCGCCAAGAAGATCATTCGGCAAGGCTTTTACTGGCCCACTATGGAAGAAGATTGTGCTGTCTATGTCCGTAGGTGTGTCAAGTGTCAACTTCACGCCGATAAAATCCATTCACCATCTTCCTCACTTCATCCAATATCCTCCCCATGGCCTTTCTCCATGTGGGCATTCGACATCATTGGTCCCCTAGGTGATCCCAATTCCCTCACCAAGCAGAAATCTTTCATCCTTACTGCGACGGAATATTTCACCAAATGGGCCGAAGCCGAAGCTTACGCGGAAATCAAGGCGTCAACAGTCTGCAAGTTCATCATGAAGAACATTCTCGCCAGATTCGACATCCCAAGCATGATCGTCACCGACAATGGGCCACAGTTCATTTCTCAGGACCTACAGGACCTCTGCAAAAGGTACGCAATTGCATTGCATCATTCATCGCCATATTACCCACAAGGTAACGGCCAAGCGGAGGCCACCAATAAAATATTGCTCAAAATCATCAAAAAAACCTGCGAGTCTAGTAAGTTTTCAGACTGGCCAGAAAAGCTTATCGAAGCTCTATGGGCCTATCGCACTTCAATCCGTACCCCCACCGGGCAGACTCCATTTGCCCTTACTTATGGTATGGAAGCGGTAGTCCCGTATGAGACTCTGATCCCTTCTCTCAGGGTACAATTGGACGAGGAATTTCACCTCGACGATCGTCGTAATTCACTCCTCGCCCAGTTGGAACTCTTGGATGAGAAGCGGCTGGCCGCTGCCGAACACGTGCGTGTGTATCAAAATAGACTCGCTCGCTTTTACCAAAAGAAAGTCGTTGAGAGAAAATTCAAAGTCGGTGAGATGGTCGTAAAAAGAATTTTTGTCAAACCTGGAGGGCCGCGTTCTAAGCTCCAACCCAATTGGGAAGGACCATTTGTAATTCAAGCCGTGTACCCTGGCAACGCCTACAAGCTAGTCAACGCCGAAGGGACCGAGTTATCCCACCCTTGGAATGGGCTGTATCTTAAGAAATACTACCCTTAGCACAAAACAAAAAAAAATGATGAAAAGATAAAAAAACATCAAAAACAAAGAAATATTGAAAACCACTAAAAATATGGAAAATTCAAGATGCCGATGCCCGGCAGTCACCATATAGTTAAGTCTCTGCATCCAACCTTCATGTTAGGATAGGGCCCATTAAGGCTTGGTAGGCACCGGGTCTTGGTTTGCCAGAACCGTGGAGATCCATGTCTGGCCACGTCGGCCTATGCTCGCTCGAAGGAAGCCAACATGTGCTCACTTATGTATTCAAAAAAGTCGGTAGCATCACCTACGGTGGGGCCCCACCCAGAAGATCTCCGGAAGCTGTAATCTTTATTCTTTTCTCTTCGACCCAATGAGACAGTCGACGCCCTTAAAACGCTGAGCATGAGAAACCGAAACTCAAACCCCAAGGGCAAGAGTAGGATCCATTTCCTCGAGCATCGATCAGTGCACGAGAAGAGGGCAGTGTCCCCGCAGGCATACAAAAAGGGAGCCCACAAACGTCAAATGACTATATCTTCCTCACAAAAAGAAATACAAAGTCAAAATCAAGAGAAAAGCCTGGTCGTGACCGTGCCTGTTGTAGACACGGCATTTTAAGCATTATGCTGAGCAGATCCCGTACTACACTAAGACGTCCCAAAGTGGCTCGTACGGTTAAGTTATTTGAATGATCTCCAATTTTTATCTGATGATCTCGTCTCACGAAAAGAAAATTGTGATTTCTTAAATAAAAACTCTTGTTAATGGGCTTGGCCCATCCTTTTAATCCTAAAAGAAGAGGGGGGGGGGGTCATTGTGTGCTAATGGGCTTGGCCCATTCCTATTCAAAAATAAATAAATAAAATTTTAATTCGCATGGCCCCATCTTTTATTGCCCAACTCATTAACTTCATCCATTTCCCACGGATCTTGCTCCCTCTCAACCCCACACACTTGAACCACCCACTCTCTTCCTCTGCCTCGATCTGAACCTCATCTCCCCACAGTCGACCTCTCTCCCTCCACCCACGACACACACTCTCCACCCTCTCAACCCCCTGGACCTCCAGCCATCCTCATCCTCACGACAGCCACCTCTCTTCTCCTCCACCCTCACTGACCTTCCCATTCCACTGACTACCTCACGAGCCCACAGCCACCTCCACCGTATCCCCTCCCTCTGCAGCCACCACCCAACCATCCACAGCCATCTCTCCCTCTTCCTCTCTCATCCTCCTTCTCTCTTCCCTCTATCTCTGCCTCTCGCCGCCCTCTCTCTTGACCCTTTTTTTCTTCTTTCTTTTGATTCCTCCCTCACCCCTTCTCCTCTCTCTCTGTCTTCTCTCTTTTCCCCAACCTCTCTCTCTCTCTCTTACTGGCGTTTTAAAACAAAAAAAAAGATCTAGTGAGTTCGCAGGGGGGGCCTCGTCGCCCGTGCCCCCCCCGGTTTGAACGAAAGGCCGCAACGGCCTTTTTCTCCCGCCGCGCCTCCGCACCAGCCGCCCCCGACGCCTCCGCCTGCCACCGGACGCCGCCCAGCCACCACGCCGCCACCGGCCTCCCGCCTCCGGCAAGCCCGTCGCCCCCCTGCACCGCTCGCCGCAGCCCGCCAGCACGCACGCCCACGCCGCGGCCGCCGTGAGCCCGAGCTCCCAGCTGCCCCTGCCGCTCCAGCCCCCCCTGCTGCTCCCCGCTTCCGGCCCTGCCTCCAACTCCTCCGCACCGGCCGGCCTGACGCCGCCGCCTGCGCCCAGCGCCCAGCCGCTCGCCCCCGACGCCGCCCGTCGTCCCCCCTGCTCCTCCGTCACCCGCCAGCGCTCCCGCCGTCGTCGTCGCCCCGTGACGACGCCACCCCTCCGCCGCAGCACCGCCTCCGGCCTCCTCCCGACGCCGTCCAGCCGCCCACGACTCCACCGCCGCGCCACCGCACGCCCCCGTGCGGTTGTCGCCCGCTACACCGCCGCCGTCACCGCCGACGACCCCCCCTCTCTCTCCCCATCTCTGCTCTCTCTCTCTCTCTCTCTCGCATCCCCCTCTCTCCCGGTTTCTCTCTCTCTCTCTCTCCCTCACTTTCTCTCCCTGTCTCTCTCTCCCTTCCTCCTCTCTCTCTCTCCCTCCGCCTCCGTTCTCTCTTCTTCTCCCTCTCTCTCTCTCCTCCCCTCCGTCTCATCTCTCCTTCTCGTTCTCTCTCTCCCCCCGCGTTTCTCTCTCTCTCTCTCCGTCTCTGTCTCTCCTCTCCCCCCCCTCTCAGTTCTTCTCTCTCTCTCTCTCTCTTTCCCCTCTCTGCGTTTCTCCCCCTCTCTCTGCTTCTACCTCCCCCCCTCCATCGAGTTCTCCCTCCCTCTCACTCTCATTTTTTTTCTTTTTTTTATTACTTTCCTCCCCCTTCTCTCCCCATCCGATCTCTCTGCTTCTCTCCTCTCTCTCCCCCTCATTCTTTTTTTTATTTGTTTTAATCTCCCTCTCTCTTCTTTTCTCTCTCTTCTTTTCTCTCTCTCCCCCATCGTCTCTCTCTCACCTTCTTTCTTCCTGTCTCTTTTTTTTCTTCTCTCTCTTTCCTCCTCACCCCGCCGTCTCCCTCTCTCAGTTTCTCTCTCTCTCACCCTCTCTCTCCCTCTCGATCTCCCTTTCTTTCACCTTTTTTTTATTATTTTTTCCCCCTCATCATCACTCTACCCCCTCCCTCTTTCTCTGCTCTCACCCTCTCCCTCTCTCTCACGACTTCTTCCCCACTCTCCCTTTCTTTTTATTTTTTTATTATTATTCTTCTTTTCTCTCATCTCTTTCTCCCTCATCTTTTTTATTTGTTTGTTTTATTTGATTTCTCTCTCTCGATCCCTCTCTCTTTCTCTCGGTTTCTCTCTCTCTTCCCCTCTACTTCCTCTCACCCTTTCTTTTCTTTTCTTTTTTTTATCTCTTTTCCCTCTGCTCTTCTCTCTGTTCTCCCTTCTCTCCTCTCTCCCGGCCTCACATCTCTCTTTCCCTCTCTGCCCATCTCCCCCTTTTTCTCCTTTCTGTCTTTTTCTTCCCTCTTCTGCACCTATTAGATATATATATGTATATATATTATTTACGTATATATAGCATCTATATGTTTATGTTCATGTATATGTGTATGTGTGTGTTCGTGTAGGGGTACGTGTCTGTGAACGTATGCACGTGTTGATTTGAAGTGGAAAAGAGACTTTAAAGCAGTCATTCTGCTGCGCTACATGCCTGCTTTACTCCCACCTTGCCGAAGAAGCTCACCTTCGAGCCCATCATCTATATCTGAATAAGCTTTCTTCCCCCCTTTTACTGTCTACTTTTCATTCATTTAATTGCATGCATGCATCGTTTGCCATATCCATCAAATTCTTCTCTTTGAGAGAACTTTAGTCATTTATTCACCATGTCGCTCATCCATCCTATTCTAAAGGGGTTTTAAACAACACTAAACAGGTGCGTGTGTTTGAACATGATTATGTCATTGTCATTTCAAGGGACCGGTACTACCCTACTATTCTTCTAATCCATCATCTGTTTCTTTTGTATGTCGTGTTTTGCGAGGGCTAACCAGTCGGGGATCCCGCTTCTTCCGTCGACCAAAAGAGTAGGAGGTCATCCCTCCCTTTGAGGTACCAGGCTATTGTCTCTCTCATCTATCCTAGTTCTTTCCTTCATCATTATTATTTGTTGTTAAATTTCCATCTTCATCCTCCTTTACGTTTCGTTTAACAATAAGTCTGTCTCCTCTCCCTTATTAGCATTATATATCGTTAAACCTCCATCTCCGTTCTTCTCTGTCTTATCTAAAATAAAATTTTCATCCTGTCTATATTTTCTTAGCATTCTTTTCCTATATCGTACTACCTTATTCTACCATCTATCACCCGATTTCTCTCTTTGCTCTCTCATCTTTCTCTTAAAAAAAAAGGTATAAGAACATAAAAACAATAAAAGCCACAAACCCCAAAAAAATATATATAATAACAAGAAGTAAAACAAAAAAAGGGATAATAAAATTCGGGTAACCAAAGAAGGCCCTCCCGCCCCGACGGCGAACGCGATCACAGTTCTTTTTTGTGGGGCTCTCAGCCCCTGGCGATCACATCCCCTTCCCACTTTGTTTCCTGTCAACTTTCCCTTTTGTTTAAATCCTGCGACGGAAGTCATTCCTCGCGAAGGTGTACGTGACGGAAGTCATTCCGCGCGAAGCCTTTTTCATTCTGTCATTTTATTCCCTTGATTTTTGTCTAAACCCTGCGACGGAAGCAATTCCTCGCGAAGGTGTACGTGACGGAAGTCATTCCTCGCGAAGCCTTTTTTTTCATTCTGTCATTCTATTTCTTTAAATTTCTGTCTAAACCCTGCGACGGAAGTCATTCCTCGCGAAGGTGTACGTGACGGAAGTAATTCCTCACGAAGCCTTTTATTCTGTCATTATATTCCTTTGATTTTTGTCTAAACCCTGCGACGGAAGTAATTCCTCGCGAAGGTGTACGTGACGGAAGTTATTCCTCGCGAAACCTTTTTCATTCTGTCATTTTATTTCTGTAAATTTCTGTCTAAACCCTGCGACGGAAGTAATTCCTCGCGAAGGTGCACGTGACGGAAGTAATTCCTCGCGAAGCCTTTTATTATATATATTACAGTAAAAACCCCGCGGAGAGTAATATCTCGCGGTGGTCTTATGTATATATACTCATGTTTATTATCTATATTGCAATAAAAACCCCGTAAGGCCAATGTCTCGCGGCGGTCCTAATACGTACATATATATTCATTAGTGTTGATATTATTGCATCGCTGTTAGAACCCCACAAAGATCAATGTCTTGTGGTGGTATGTCTTGGTTCGTATTGTCTTTATAATTTTCTGGAGAACGATACACCGCTGCAGTTCCTGAGTCTTCGTGCCTCCCCATTTCTGTTACTTAGATTCTCGGATTTCCTGGTATATGGAAAACTGCTCGTGGAACGGTAAGTCACGCTTACCGGGAAGGGGTTAGTTTGCGCGAGAGGGTCTTCCGACCCCTATCTCCGCCACGTACCGGAGTTCGTTTCACATCCTTCTTTCCTTTCTCTCCTTTATGTTCTTTCTCTTCTTGAGTTGATCTCGTCATTTCCATCTCTTAGGACAGACGAGGGTGGACGTCCCTTGCCGTCTCCACCTCTCTGGCAATCACCTTTTCTTCATTACTCTGCATCATTGTTTCTTTTCTCCGCGAGGGTGGACGACACTCTTTTCCGTCTACACCTTTTTGGCGATCACGGTGGGACCTCTTTTGTTTTCTCTGGTTACCCAAATATTGTCGGCACCCACGTGTGCCCCTCCATTCGGCACCCACGCGTGCCCCTCCATTCGGCACCCACGCGTGCCCCTCCACTCGGCACCCACGTGTGCCCCTCCACTCGGCACCCACGTGTGCCCCTCCACTCGGCACCCACGCGTGCCCCTCCATTCGGCACCCACGCGTGCCCCTCCACTCGGCACCCACGTGTGCCCCTCCACTCGGCACCCACGCGTGCCCCCCTCCACTCGGCACCCACGCGTGCCCCTCCATTCGGCACCCACGCGTGCCCCTCCACTCGGCACCCACGTGTGCCCCTCCACTCGGCACCTACGCGTGCCCCCCTTCATTCGGCACCCACGCGTGCCCCTCCACTCGGCACCCACGTGTGCCCCTCCACTCGGCACCCACGCGTGCCCCTTCATTCGGCACCCACGTGTGCCCCTCCACTCGGCACCCACGCGTGCCCCTCCACTCGGCACCCACGCGTGCCCCTCCACTCGGCACCCACACGTGCCCCTCCTGATTGCGCCCGCGTGCGCTATATTCGTGTTCCCGCTATCACTCTTGGCATTCCAATTTCATCCCTCGTGCACTACGTGCATTAGTCTAGAGTCCCCTTGAAGTCTGAAGAGATTCGTATCATTGCAGAAAAAGGAGTGTTGTGATGTTTGTTTAATTTCTTTTATTGCATATATTTGTTGTCTGTTTATATATCTCCTGTTAAATTCAGCGCTGCATTGCATATCATCTCCCTTTTATTTTTATTTCTTTTGTTCCATCTTTTAGGATCACCTTTTCCTGGTGAAGGAAGGACTCTCCGTCGGGAATTCCTCTCGACGGACTAGGATCTCCTCCACTGGGACCTCCGTAAGTCCCCGACATCGAAGGATTCCCTCTTCGTTCACTGGGCTGGTTGTACCACTGAAGTTCCCTGGAGATAGTTAACCCATTCGTGGTGAGTCGAGTGTCCTTAGATCACACGGCGAAAATCAATATTGCAACTAAGGTCCCTCCTGTGGTGTGAACATTAGACTAGAAAAAAAAAAGAAAAAAGGGGAAAACCAAAAGAAAACAAAAAAAGGCGTTAAACATCAACTTGTTTGTTAATCTTTGCTAATGGTTTGAGTGTGTATGTTATTACATTTTAATTAGAAAGAAAAAGAAAAAAAAGGAAAACAAAAAGAAAACACAAAAAGGCGTTAAACATCAACTTGTTTGTTAATCTTTGTTCTTGGTTTGAGTGTGTATGATATTGCGTTCCGGCAAAATCTCACGTTCCGAAAAAGATCAAGAAATGTCCGGAAACGGTCAGAATCCGACCCCGACTCACCAGGGGACACATGTCCCTGCTGAGGACGCAGGTTCCTCCCGTGAGCCCTCACATGAGGTGCGAGCCGCCGTCGGGGAAGCATCCCCGCCACAAGATATTTCCTCCTTGCTAGGTGTTCTCGCGAACACACAACTCAATTCCGATCAGATCCGAGCCTTTCAGGCCGTCTTGAAAGGGAAATCTGTTGATTCTACTCCTCAAAACCCAACACCAGTTGTTCTCTCTATTCAAGAGCCCGCACAGGCAATCCCTCCCTCATTCCCTCTTGTGCAGACAAGTTTGCAGCCTCCCTCTTTCCAATTACCTCCCCAGTCTCAAGTTCCACCAATTCTTCATCCAACATTTCAGTCAGTTCCATTTACTGATATGCCACATCTGCAACCTCCCCCTTTCCAATTACCTCCCCAATCTCAAGTTCCACCAATTCCTCATACGACATTTCAGTCAGTTCCATTTGCTGATATGTCACAACGTCTCTCTCATCCGGAATTCCCTTCTCAGGCTTCTGCAAGGCCTCAGTGGCCACCACAACCTGCTCCTTACAATGAGGCCACTCAATCTCTCCTTCATAGGATGAACAAGATGGACGAACAATTCCGAGATTTCAAAAAGATCGTGGATGTCAAATCCGCGCCTGAGATCTCTTTACCAATCCTCCCAGTATTCCATCTCCCTCCTTCTGAAATGCCAACGTACCGACGGTACACCGGCACAGGCAACCCCTTCATTCATCTAAAGGACTTCATGTGTGAGTCCTCGTTTTGGCAGAACGATCAAAGATCATTGGCATACCTCTTCAGGAGATCATTGGATGGTCCCGCCTTAGAATGGTTCTATTCCCTAGAGCCGAGTGAGGCCAGAGGAAATTCCTACAGAAATATCGGGATAGGGTCGGTCCCTCCTTCTCTATTACCGACCTAGTGGCTGAAAAAATGAAGCCGGATGAAGATTTCATCCAATTTGCCGATCGGTGGAGAGCCTTGGCAGAGAAAATGAGAGACCCCATTTCAGAATCAAAGCAAGTAAAGATGGTCGTGTCTAATGCCACTCCATAATTTAGACACGTCCTGGCAATGAACAAGCTCACCACTATGGAGGAATTGTATGAGAGGGCTCGATATATCCAAACACAGCTGAAAGATTCTCCCCTCATGCATATGTTCGAGCCACCAAAGCCAAAGGTGTTTAGGAAGCCGGGCACGGGTGCCCAAGGTGGGGTAACAGAAGGGGTTGTAACAAATGAACAAGTGGGCGCGGTTGGCTATCCCAACCAGCAAGCCAATCCTAGGCCCCCACAACCCCCACAATTCCCCTTTCATCAGGAGCAACAAGGTCAACAACCCTATCGTCCTCCCCCACAAAACAATCTCTTCCAGAACAATATGCCTCAACCGCTCCATCTCCAACAACAACAACAGCGACCTCCTCAATATAATCAGGTTCCACCACCCGGGGATTATGGCCTCCAACAACAGAGAAGGCCGATCGGCCCTAGGAGAGCTCATTACCCACCTTTGCCGGAGTCATTGCCGGACATTTTTAATGCTCTCATGGCTGCTAATTTCCTCACCTTGCCCAAGGAAAAAGCCGTATGGCCCACGAACGTCGACACTTCCAGATATTGTGTCTTCCATAGACAGCCGGGTCATACAGTGGAAAATTGTTTTCATTTCAGAGATTATATCTATGATATGAACGATGAACATCAAATAGATTGGGATGAAATGAGGCGATGCATCACCATGATGAAGGCCAGGAGACCTCCTCTTAGACAACAACAACAACAACAACAACAACAACAACAACAACAACAACAACAACAACAACAACAACAACAACAGCCTCAGCAGGCACCACAACAACAGCCGAATATGGGCATCCTCCAGAATCCGTTACCGGCGCACCAACAACCTAACCACCAAGTCAACCCCATCTCTTCCTTCTTGGAGGTTGGAAGAGGGCAGGATTGGCATACGGAAAGCGGCTCTGTCCTTGTCACCAATCACGTTCCTATCCAATCCCCACGCCTTATTCGTCCCGCACCTGTCTATCCTCCACCCGGAGCACAACCCGCAGTGATACCTCACTCATTTCCACTGCTATCACGTCCTCTCATCCGCGTCGCTACTGATGACCTCCCTTCGAGTCTCCAGCAAACACCCTCCACTTCCACCATAACACCGTTACCCTCAAAACCTCTCATCATTTCTCACGCCTCCACTTCATCATCCACCTTCATTCCGCCTCCATTAAACAAACCCCTCATTGCCCAATACCCTTCCGAGGTGCCCTCTACCTCCACCATAACACCGTTACCCCCAAAACTTCTCATTATCTCTCACGCCTCCACTTCATCATCCGCCCTCATTCCGCCTCCACTAAACAAACCCATTATTGTCCAACACCCTTCCGAGGCACCATCTACCTCCACCACAACCCCTTTACCCTCGAAACCCCTCATTATTCATCACCCATCCGGGGCACCATCAACCTCTACTATGCCTCCACCTTTTAAACCCCTTATCATTCGCCGTCCATCTGAGGCTTCATTCACTCCCACCATGCCTCCACCTAACAAACCACTCATCAGAGCCCCTACACCTATTATTGCCCCTGCTTCATCAATTGTTCCTCCACCACTACCCCTCGAACCCTTGCTAAACCCCATATCTAACTCTGTAAAGGTGCCGCCAAAACCGCAAGCCATGGTGCTCCGTAGTGGAAGGATGTTCCATCGGGTTTTTCCCCAAAACATTCGGGTCCCCGAGCAATCTCAGCCGGAGAAAGACACCGAAGAACAGCCAGAGGAGTCTATCCCCGGGACACAATATGACCTGTTGAAACATTTGGATAAAACACCGGCTCGGATCTCCGTTCTCGAGCTAATCAAGAGGTCCAAAACCCATCAAGACGCCTTGATGGAGTATCTCCAAAAGGTCATGGTAAACGAGGATCTCCCAGTGGAAAAGATCTCATCGGTATTAACACCGACTGATACACAACCGGCTATTATATTTCACCACCATGAGCTTGCCCCCAAGGAGGCTCGAAAATATGCTTTGTGTATTGCAGTCAAGATCAATGGGGTGTCTGTAGACCCGTGTTTGGTGGACACTGGTGCGTCTATAAATGTGATCTCTATGATCACCCTCCAATCATGTGGGATTGACACGGAACAGATAAGGCCTTCATCAATCACGGTTACGGCCTATGATAATAGCAAAAAGCTGCCAATGGGGATGGTCATCTTGAATGTAGAATTGGGCCCTGCATCAGTCTTCACGAAATTACATATCCTTGATATGGATCCCACATTCAAGGCCATACTAGGTCGCCCTTACATTGAGGTTATGAATGCGGTGCCTTCCACCAATCATCAGTGCTTGAAGTTTCCGTACAAGGCTTGGATTATCAAGGTAAATAGCATGCCCATCTTTTCTACAGTGAATGCTATTAATACCTCATTGCCTTCTGTTTGGCCAACTCACCGGCCAATTCTTTCACTGCTAGATGTGTGTGACCCTCGTCGCACCCATTCTACACAAAAGCCACTTCCAACACCAAAGTCATGTCACCCTTCCCATGCTAAGGGATGGGAGATCATGAGAAACATTGGCTACCAACATGGCAAAGGTTTGGGGGCACAATTACAAGGGAGACTGAAGTTGCCAAAGAAGACAAAGCTAACCCTTAGAGCCGGCCTAGGCTTTGAAGGGCCACTTGAAGCATATGAGGGACCTCTTACATGGACCTTGTACTCTCATTTCAGAAAGGGTCCGGTTATACAGTTGGGGGATTACCCACGACAATCACATGGGAAACTGCATATTGCCTACTTGGCTGAAGGTTGCTTGAGAGCTGCAAAGAAGGGGAAACACGATGACCCGGATTGTGAGTGGAATAAGTGGATTGATATACAGGATATTTCCATGGCACTACAACAGATGTTCTCGTCTCCAGACTTAGAGGGGCCACTTTTGATCTCCGAGGTACCAAAAGATGTCATTGACATTGCCGGAATTCCAAGTTTTCCTCGCCGAGAGGAAGTTGCCACTGACGGACCGCTTTCCGTCATTCTCTCTGATCATTCTCCTCAGCCGTTGCTGCTGACTCTTTTTTGGACCCGACGTTTATCTGATGATATTCCCAGGTCCCCTTCTCTACTCACATTCTTGCGTGGATTTCCCAGCCCATGCCAAATTTTTAACCATGATCTGCTCAATGAGCCATGCAACCCCCTAGCTATAGTTCCCTCCTCCTATTCTCTAATTTCTTTCAAATGTTTTGTAATTGAAAATGAAAATGAAAAAAAAACGTCGATTTTCAATCTCCTCAACAGTGCATCTCCTTTGAGGAGACCTCCTACATCTCTCACGGGTGTGCCCCGACTTACGGGCCACTCATTCAAGGTCCCTTGAGCGACCTTCTTTACCCCTCTATTGAGGGGTCTCTTCCTGTACATTCTTCAACTTCTTCTTCGTCTGTAGAACAAGTCAGTCAGGTTAGGAATAGCGAGTCAAGGGTAGTACCTAGAAGAAAATCCAAGGGCAGGGAAATTCCTCGTCGATTCCTTCTAGATCTAGGCAATAGGTGTCAAGCCTTTCTAGCCATTCCTCAATTGCTAGAAAATCCCATCCATCTGCCGGAGTTAGAATGTGAGGAGGATTGCACAATTGATGAGGGATACGGAGTTTATGAGCTCACAGATGAAGAGTACCCTTTTGAAGAAGGGGACGAAGAATATGAGGACGCGGCTGACGCATATGCTAGCGGAATGAGGAGGTTTGACGAACCATCAGTCGCTATAGAAGAACCCACCAAAGAGATCAATCTGGGGACTGAGGAAGACCCTAGGATCATCCTCATAAGCGATAATTTGCCGACATCTGAAGAGGAGGAATTGATCAAGGTTCTAAAGGAGTACATGGACACGTTCGCATGGAGCTACGAGGATATGCCGGGATTAGATTCCACCCTGGTCGAACATCGCCTAACGCTAAAACCAGGGTCCGTCTCGGTAAAGCAAAGGTTAAGACGTTTCCACCCCCAAATGGCTTTAAAAATGAAGGAAGAGGTCGATAAGCTCCACAAAGCCAGGTTTATTAGAGTCGTCCTATATCCTCAATGGGTGGCAAACATTGTCCCGGTCATGAAAAAGGATGGAAAGGTGAGAATCTGTATCGATTTTCGGGACCTTAATCGCGCGTGTCCAAAAGATGATTTCCCCTTGCCTCACATTGACGTGTTGGTTGATAATACGGCAGGCTATGAAACTCTCTCGTTTATGGATGGATTTTCGGGGTATAATCAGATCCGTTTGGCGGAAGAGGATCAGGAGAAAACGTCATTCACCACACCTTGGGGAACTTATTGCTATTTGGTCATGCCATTTGATTTGAAGAATGCTGGAGCTACTTATCAAAGGGCTATGATGGCAATATTCCATGACATGATGCATGTATATTTAGAGGTGTATGTGGATGATTTACTGGTAAAATCGAGGACTAGGGCAGAACACCCAAGAGTTCTGGCTAAGGTGCTGCAAAGATCAAGGGAGTTCAATCTGAAAATGAATCCAAAAAAGTGCGTATTTGGCGTCTCATCGGCAAATTGCTTGGTTTATTGTGAGTAAGAGGGGCATTGAAATAGATCCCAACAAAGCTAAAGCAATTAGGGATATGCCACCTCCGAAAATCTAAGAGAAGTTCGAGGGTTAATCGGAAGGTTACAATTCATTCGTCGATTTGTGTCACAGCACTCACAAAGCTGCAAGCCTTTCTACGAGTTGACTAAGTCAGGAGTAGAATTCCTTTGGAATTCTAAATGCCAAAAAGCTTTTGAAGGATTGAAAGAGTATCTGGCCAATTCACCCGTTCTAATTCCACCCACGCCAGGCAGACCTTTAATCCTTTATGTCTCAGTCCTGGACGACTCCGTGGGAGCTGTCCTAGCACAAGCCGATGAAGCGGGCAAGGAAAGGGCGACCTATTACTTGTCCAAACTCCTCAACCCCTGTGAGCAGAAGTACACGGCTATGGAGAAAACTTGTGCCGCCCTTGTCTGGGTAGTGCAGAAGTTGAAACATTACTTTCTAGCTCATGAAGTCCATCTGATTGCCCGAATGAACCCTATCAAGTTCCTTCTAGAAAAATCTGTCCTTACGGATAGATTAGCACGCTGGCAAAGTTTTCTCTCTCAGTTTGACATCGTCTACGTCCAGCAAAAGGCGATTAAAGGGTATGCTATAGCCGAGCATCTCGCTCACCATCCTCTTCCCAGATTCGATCCTGTCCAATCAGAATTTCCGGATGAGGAACTAATGTCCATCAACCAATCAGATGATTGCATATTGACGTTATATTTTGATGGAGCTCTGAATTCCCAAGGGAAAGGAATCGGCATTGCCCTCCTGTCGCCTAAAGGCCTTACATTCCCACTGGCATATCAGCTCAAATTCCCCGTTACCAACAACATAGCTGAATATGAAGCTCTTCTAGCGGGCCTAGAACTCGCTCATTCTTTTCGTATCACTGAATTGCGAGTCGTAGGTGATAGTCAACTCATTCTTCACCAGGTGCTCACCAAATATCGCACTCGCGATCCCAAGCTCAAGCCATACCAAGAACTCACTGCTGCCTTTGCCAAATTATTCGCCAAATTGGTCTTTGTCCATGTCCCTCGTCATCAGAACATTCTGGCCGATGCCCTCGCCTCATTGGCATCATCTCTAAGGTTCCCTCTAGGAAGATGGTTTGATACCATTCACGTCTACAAGCGTCACACCCCTGCAATCGATGACGCTTCATACGTAAATATCAAGGACAGGATAGCAAGAAAGGCCCTACAGGAAGAAATCCTTGAGAAGAGGGAAATTATGTTGACAGAATTAGAAGAAGAATTGGCTGATGAGGAGAAGCCATGGTTTTACGAAATTGCCAAGTATTGTAAAGATCAATCCTACCCTGAAGAAGCTACATCGGAAGATAGAAAAGCCATAAGGAGGGTGGCACAGAGGTACGTGCTGGTCGGAGAAGTGCTATACAAGAGAAGTCTTACTGGTGTTCTTCTAAGATGTCTCGACGAAGAGGAAGTCTGGAAATGCGTCGAGGAAGCACACTCTGGTGTGTGCGGTTGGCATGTGAATAGCCAAATGCTTGCCAAGAAAATCCTTCGGCAAGGCTTTTACTGGCCCACCATGGAAGAGGATTGTGCCGTCTATGTCCGTAGGTGTGTCAAGTGTCAACTTCACGCCGATAAAATTCATTCCCCATCTTCTTCACTTCATCCAGTATCCTCCCCATGGCCTTTCTCCATGTGGGCTTTCGATGTCATTGGTCCTCTCGGTAATCCTTACTCCCTCACTAAGTAAAAATCATTCATCCTTACTGCAACGGAGTACTTCACCAAATGGGCCAAAGCCGAAGCTTACGTGGAGGTTAAAGCATCAACAGTTTGCAAATTCATCATGAAGAACATCATCGCTAGGTTCGGCATTCCAAGCACGATCATCACCGACAATGGACCGCAATTCATTGCTCAGGACCTTCAGGACCTCTGCAAAAGGTATAAAATTGCATTGCATCATTCATCACCTTATTATCCACAAGGTAATGGACAAGCAGAGGCCACCAACAAAACGTTGATTAAAATCATAAAAAAGACATGTGAGTCTAACAAATTCTCGGATTGGTCAGAAAAGCTGATTGAAGCTCTATGGGCCTATCGCACTTCAATCCGTACTCCCACTGGGCAAACCCCGTTCGCCCTCACTTATGGGATGGAGGCGGTAGTTCCGTACGAAATTCTGGTCCCCTCTCTGAGAGTACAATTGGATAAGGACCTCCCCCTCGACGAACGTCGTGATTCACTCCTTGCCCAATTGGAACTCTTAGATGAGAAACGGCTGGCCGCTGCCGAGCATGCACGTGTATATCAAAATAGACTCACACGTTTTTATCAAAAGAAGGTCATTGAAAGGAAATTTCAAGTCGGTGAAATGGTAGTGAAAAGAATATTTGTAAAACCTGGTGGGCCGCGTTCTAAACTCCAACCCAATTGGGAAGGACCGTACGTGATTCAGACTGTGCATCCTGGCAACGCCTATAGGCTAGTCAATGCTGAGGGGATCGAGTTATCCCACCCTTGGAATGGGCTTTATCTTAAGAAATACTACCCTTAGATAGGTGTACATAGTGTCAAAAATGATGAAACAAAAAAAAAATAGAAAACAATGAAAATAACAAAAATATGTATATATACAACAACAAAAGACAAAAAAATAGAAGAAAATGAAAAGAAAAAAAAATAGAAAATTCAAAATTGCTAATGCCCGGAGATCACCATGTAGTTAAGTCATTGCATTCAACCTCCGTGTTGGGATAGGGCCTATTAAGACTTGGTAGGTTCCGGGTCTTGGTTTGCCAGAACCGTGGGGATCCCTGTCCGGCTAGTTCGGCTTATGCCCCCCTCAAAAGGGGGCAACATACATGTACACATGTGTTCTATGAAAGATCGGTAGCATCGCTCATGGTGAGGCCTCACCCAGAAGGTCTCCAGAAGGCTTAAATCTTTATTCTCTCTCTCTTCGACCGAATGAGACAGCCGGCGCCCTTAAAACGCTGAGCATGGAAAATACGAACACAACCCCTAGGGCAAGAGTAGGGCCCAATTCTTCGAGCATGGGTCAGAGCACGAGAAGAGGGCAGTGTCCCCGCAGGCATCCAAGAGGGATTCCATAATGTCAAGATACTATGTCCCTCACAAAAATCTGTCAAGAAAAATCAGAAAAGAAGAACAAAATCAAAGTCAAGTGAAAAGCCTGGTCGTAACCGTGCCTGATCCTACAAATGAAACCCCTTTGACTGAAAGTCAAATTCTATACAAGAGGGGCCATGAGATGTAAATGCTCGAGATTTGGTCTGAAGTTGTCCGAAAGGGAGAGTTAAGTGTGCCCCTACTGGCTCGCCGGGTTAACGGTTTTGCCGGTCCTCTCAGGAGGTTTGCCCCTAATACTCTTCCTTCTTCCCCGGAAGATGAAGGCTCAATGGAGTTCCTGAAGGGTGAAACTCACCAAAGTCTGCAACCACCTTTCAATTTTTTTTGTATGATTGTCCATCTTGGAAAGCAGAAGTCATTGTCGTGAAAGAGTCTCCGTGTTTCTGGCCGGTCAAGATCCTTATCTACCATCTTAATGTCTTCTAAGTCTAACCTCGGGCTTAGACCAATGCAAGCGCGTCACCTATGGGTGCGACGGCGTCTGATTCCGGGTCAGCGTCGCGCGGTTGGTCATTTGGGTTCCAGGGTGTTCCATTACATATCATCTAGAGTTGTGAGGAAATAGACTCGGGTCGGGCAAATCATTTACCTTGAACACTTTTTGGGTGAATCCCTGTGGTCGGAAGCAACTGGGAGCCTAAGCATGGTATGACGGTATTGTCATCAGGGTAAGTCTTAGCCGGCGAGATTATCATTCGAGGAGTCTAGAGGCCCAAATCAACTTAGACATGCACTTAGGATGCCTGGGAGGTTAGCAAGAAACCCTCGTTCTCATGCAGGTTAGATGTTATATCAAGTGGTCATCATGCATTAGCAAAAAAATAAAAAAAATAATAATAATAAACAAACCAAAAACAAATAAAAATAACAAATCCAAAATCCCAAAAAAAAAGAAGAAGCAAAAAATGTACATGCACAAAAAAATGGAAATATAAAAGACCAAAAAAATAAACAAACAACAAAAATACAAAAAAAATGAACACACCTACAAAAACAAAGAAAATCACATCTTCGCATGATCGCATTTGTATGCACCATTCATTTTAAATTCTCGTTTGCATCCGTGTGCTTGTCTGTCGCATTCATTATCCTTTATTATTGCCTTTGTTAATAAAGGCTTGCCCCTTGACTCGTTATCAAGAATGGTTCTTCATCATATTTGCTCATTGAGCAAGGGGCAAGTCAGAACAGAAATACTGACTTGTTTGCTTAGATGTGTACAGGGATTCGGGAGATCAGAAAGAAGCAGAGAACCAAGCACAAAATATTTTATTCCACTCCCACTCAACAAAAAATGAACAACAAGAGAGAGCCTACATTAGCTCCCACCCTCCTTCTCTACATTACTCGTCTCGTCGCTTTCTGGACGAGAAACTCTAGAAGGTGCTATCCAACCATGAAAAGCGGTACTTCTACCGCTTTGGGGTCCTCTTTCTATCTCCACTCCCCGACGTCGATCTGCGGGAGCAGCAAAGGAGCTACTAACACGAAAGCCACGCTCTCGTGCCCTTCGGTAGCGTTCCTCGCCATCCTTCAGCCACTGCTCGGCGAGACCGAGACTGGTCCTCAATTCAAATAGTTGGGCCTCCAGGGCCCTCCTCTCCTCTTTCTCGGCTGATCTTTTGGCCTTCTCTCGTTCCTTGTTCCTTTCTCTCTCAGCACGTTCTCTCTCTCTGTCATCCCTTTCCAGCTGAAGGGTGATCCTCAGCTCCATGGCGTCCCGAGAAAAATTATCATCTGAGCGACGCTGCAATTCCTCCTCCAGCTCCGCTATCCTGGCCTTCCCTTATGATGCATGAGCAAACATCTCTTGCATCTCTTCGGCCTGCCATATCCGTCATTTCAGGGGTGTGATGAGACATAAACAGAGAAGCTCGGATAAGAGGAACCTTCACCTGCACGGAAAGCATTCCCTCTGCCTCCGCGGCGCGCTGTGTTACACGGGCAAGCTGCTCATGGAGCGAATCTAGTTCCGACGAAGGAATCCATAGACTGGAAGAGGCACCCTCTGCCCCTACTGCTGGTAGGGTTGCGTCGAGCCGAGCGCGCTATGATGGCAAGAAGTGACAGTGAGCGGCTAAACACCAAAACCTAGGGGTATAATTAGGAATATGCATTTGCATACATACTCACCGAGACATGTAAGGCCTCACGGGTGTCACCCAACTCTCCTTCCGTGTCCGCCAATCGAGCCCGCAAGTTCACTATCATGGTATCACGGGCATCCTAAACCCATGTCATAGAGTCAGCATTACATTTAGAAAAATGATAAAAAAAATGATGATCAAAAAGTGAGAAAGGAGATATACCTCCACAAGTCCCTCAAGATGGAGTCGCTCTGCATACATCGCCCTATAGAGACGTAGATAATCTTCACCATCCCGGGCGTGCGACTCCATGAGCGTGCCACCCCGCTGCCAATCTTCATATTGTTCGGGGAAGCGCACCCGCCAGTCGACACAGGTTACCGGCCCACGTGTCTTCCTTCCGACGCGGGGTGGTGCGGTCATATCTACCCATTCCTGGGCAAGCCCTAAAGTCCTCATGACCAATCGTAGCCGGAGTGGCTCGATTTCATTCAGGCAGTGGACCCAAAGGTCCCGACCAAATCGAGGGCGACCTACGATGACCCACGGTTGGTCGACATCGACCAAGCCCGAGTAAGGCCTCCAGATCACCTGCGTTGGCATGCGTATGTCTCCTTAATCACTCAAAAGAACCAAAAAAAAAAAAAGAAGAGACAAAAGAAAAGACAAAAAAAACGGAGTCCTACCATCTCTGCGGGGAACTCTTGCAGCTCACGCCTTAATACCATCAGCTGGTAAGATAGAGAGGCTGTGCTCATAATGGGTTGCCACCGCCGAGCTAGCGGTGCCACGGCCACACGCCACTGTCGAGCTCGCCCCATTGGGATGTAGTAATAACTCCATACCTGTGTCGTCACATGTCATCAGCATTTCATGAAATAGATTAGTTGCATAAATAAGTAAACAAATAATTACCTGGAGAAATGGTATGAAGCCACTCACAGTCACCTCTCGATCTGTCCCTTGGGACAGACTTGCGAACAGATGCGCCAGCACGGCGGCTCCCCAGGCATATTGCCCTACCCTCTCTAGGTCCACCAAAAATTCTAGGAAACGACAATGGATGTCGTCTCCTTTGGAACCCAGCAGTAATTTTCCCAGCAGGAAGAGGAGGAATATCCTCAAGTCCATGTTTGATCTCTCCCAGCTACTGGCATCCACGCAGTACACAGCGCGGGACCCTCTTTCCGCTCTCTCCATGAACTCCTCCAAGGACTCGTTATCACGGTGACGAGTGTCAGTGAGCCCCAGTGCCTCCATGATAGATGCCTTGGCTATTGACCTATTCTTTTGATCCTTTAATTCCAGACCAAGAAGCTTCTGAGCCACTTAGCGATAATCGGGGTAAGTGACCCCGGTCACCGCCTCACCATCCACTCTAAGGCCGGTGATTCGGGCCACATCTTCGAGACTGGGCACCATGTGCCCCCAGGGCATCAAGAAGGCACGACTCTCTGGGTCCCATCTCTCGCGCAATGCTTGGATGAGGGCGAGGTCGAGCTTAATGGGTTCGATCCGGAGGAATGCACCAAACCCCATCGCATCTAGTCGAGCTTTCTGGAAGTCAGGCAAGCCTCGATAGGCGGCCACCACTAACTCCCATGAGATGTGTGACCTCGTCATACTCTGTGGATTACACAAGAAGTGAGAAGCGGGTGCATCATTGAAATAAAAATAGAAAGAGAATGAGAAAGGAAGAAAGGGATCATGAAGAAATATGGGGAAGAACTGGCTCATTTACAAGCTCCGATTGGGTCCTCTCACTGAGTGGCCTTTCAACATCGGAAAGTCTCCTGGAACTACCACTGGATCGGCTCCTCTTCGAGGAGCGGGAAGACTCGCCCTCCACCCTGAAACTGGACTCTCCCTCCATCTCAGAGAATGAGAAACTCTTACTCCTGTCGACTTTTCACTCTTCTAACCAGTCTCCACAACTCCGTGCTTTCAAGTGAAGCAGGCGGGGGGAGTACTTATAGGATTGAAGGGATATGATCCAGATCTCTCCCACTTCCTCTTGCAATGGGCCTTGTAACAAAGCACCCATCTTTCACTCGAAGTAAACGAGGTCGGGAGCGTAGCGGGTTGATTCACACCCTACACATCTAGGTTCTCTGTGTTCATCATGATTCAAATAAATCTGAGATGAGGTCATCTACACGGAGAAAGGACAATGCAGGTCGACCTCTTCGAATTTGGGAGTGGACTCATCCACAGGAGAAAGGACAATGGAAGTCGATATCTTTGAATCCGGGAGTGGACTCGTCTACATGGAAGGAGGACAGAAGGGCGGTTGGTATCTTTGAATTCGGTGGTACATCATTAAAATTTGTGATGAATTCTCCCGAAAGAAACGCCCAATGAGTCTGAGACACGATCCGTTATCTCAGGAGAGTTCTGTTAAACACGTCACATGAGGACGGCATGAAGAGAAGAGGCGTAGAAGAGAAGGAACGCATGGAGGGCAAACCCGTCACAAGAGAGCATGTCGTTCCATTCATACGTCTATATAAACTGTC
Source organism: Amorphophallus konjac (assembly GCA_022559845.1). NCBI lineage: Eukaryota > Viridiplantae > Streptophyta > Magnoliopsida > Alismatales > Araceae > Amorphophallus > Amorphophallus konjac. Next base: position 133,767 of record JAHNEJ010003353.1, read on the forward strand.
GTGTTCACCGTGAGAAGAGAGCGAGTGTATGAGTAACTTGCTAAATCTCGCACTACCTCCTTGATCGTCTCTCTCCTCTCCTTTCAGGGAGGTCCCTGGGAGGTCATCTACAGCTCTGCGACGTTGCAATTGTCACATCGTATCGCGCATTCTCACCCTCTCTGGTGGCGCTCGTCACCCTCCTCTGGCCTCTCTCGCAACCCTGACGGGCGCGAAGCTCTTGAACCCGAGGCTGTTTACTGAGCCGCCCCCTACTCTGCAATAGGGACTACACCAACCCCAGGAGCTCCTCTACCGTGAGCTCCAACTCTCCTTCAAACGGCAGTGACTCTGAAGGAGTGACATGTCCGAGCGCTGTGTCTTTCGGAGCTTCATCACTTGGGCCTCACGTGCCCTCCTCTCGTCTCGATCCCGATGTCACTTTATCCACTCCTCTTTCCATTCTCTCCCAGTTTACTTCCCTCCTCGCCACCTGAAGAGAAATCCTCAGCTCCATGACATCTCAGGGCATCTCCGCATACTGTAGTTGCCTCAGTCCCCCAGATCTTATTCGGTAACGGCCGACCATCACCCGACGTCCGCCATTCCAGTCACAAAGAAAAGGAGGGGAGAGACTGAAACAACATGTAATGGCATTAAGGCTTCGCATTTATTTCAAAACAAGATAACATACATCAGGGTTTGGGCACCTCAGGCCTCAGTTTCCTGAGCTCCATTACATAAGTCTCCCATAGCTCTCGATCCTCACTCACGGATGCCGTCACCTTCCTCGGAATGCTTGCCTTCCACGAAGCTTTGATCACCTTCACATCCTTCGCATCATCCTCCGTGCCCAGCTTTCTCTCTTTAATCAGAGGAAGGTTGGATGGCATGGGAAGAGAGTGCCGAGGAAGGCCAATTTGCAGGCAGCACCGGTGCGAGCTGTAAAGAACAAATTTGGTTGCACCGATAAGATGGAGTTCCGCATCAGGAGAAGATCGCGTGAGAAGCCTACGTGAAAGTAAACATGCTGGCACACAAGTGAACATCTCTCGCGCCAAGGAGCTGAAATGAGTACGCCAGTCACCGCGTGTCTTCAGACAGGGCATGCGATTGGCCACCTTCCCACTAAAGCCCAACACATCGGCCATGTAATGGAGGGGGCTTCGTTCAAAAATCCTGGAGGCGGTCTGTACCCCTTCGTAGTGATGAAATTTGAAGTGAAGATCAATCCAGCAGTTGAGGAGAAGCATGCACCCGTGAGGAGGCCTACCCATGCTGGAAGCCGTGAGACCACTGTAAAGATGCGAGAGGACAGCAGGCCCCACTCTCCTTCCCTCCCAAAGTCCACAAATCGCTCCCAATTGGTCTTCCTCTACGATGTTGTCAGTACAAGGAAAGAGGAGAGCTCCGGCCAAACAAATTGTGAACCCTTTCATAAGCCCTTCTAAATGCTCATCATCTATCAACCCTTCTAAGGCAGTCACGGTCCAGGCTGCGAGCTTTTGCAAGTTGACTCCGTTCTGAGTCTGAACGCTCTTTATGGTTCCAGATGGCATAAAGCTTCCAAGAACTTCCTCGGTAGATACCCTCTTCCGCATCCGCGAAACCTTTATCCTGTCATCCTTCATCGACCTCCTTAAGCCTAGCAGAAGTTCTGTCTCCTCGAGGAGGACCGTTGCCTCAAAAGTAGGGAAGATAAAAGTGTGGGTTTCCGGATGCCAAACCTCCGCCAATGCACCCAGGGCCGCCCAATCCATGGAGATCTTGTCATAATGCTTGGCATGGATCACCAACCCTTGGAGATGCCATTTTGAAATAACGGCCCTCATACTGACAGTGATGTTAGACGTAAGCTTCGATAGCCAGGGCAGCTTTGAGAATTTTCTCGGGCCCGGAAAAAGAGGATACGGCTGAAAGGAAGGAAAAGAAAGGAATAAAAAAAAAGCGAGGAAGAACTTATGAAGGAAACTAGGATGAAAAGCCAACTTACCGATCGTGAGAGAATCCTCTCGCTCAGATGGCCTTCAATGTCGGTCAACCTCCTGAATTCGCGGCCGAACTTGCTCCTCTTGGCAGGGCGGGAAGGCCCACCTTCCATCTCAAAAGGGCAGGATTTCTCTCCCATCTCAAAAAAAAGAGCTTGACTCCCCGAACCACCAATGGATGATCTTTTGCTAAAGGAGCAAAGGGGTACTTATAGTGAAAAGGGAGATAAAAAGGTAAATGTAAAGTATTTATGACAAGTTACCGTGGTGAATTTTAACCGAATAAATCTTGTCTGATTTGTGTCGTGTTTTCCGCTGCTCCTGTATTGATGTACGGATGTCCTGTACAGTTGAATGTAATTTTACTTCTTATGAAATAAATCCTTCTTCACTGCTTGCTGTTCGGTGCAGGTTCCAAGAACAAAATAAGAAAGCAAGAGGGCGCCATTGCCCTACCATGTCCCACCATCAGTCACCCCGGTGACTGACCCCACTGTGTCATGCATCCTACTATATGATATCTACGCTATTAGAGCACGTCAAGGACCTTATGCCTTGGATGAATCTGGAGTTTGAGTTCCCCTCTAACAAAAACAGTGATAAGTCCAGAGGAGTTCAGAACGTACGGATAGGCCGTTAGGTTGTGATAGCATGGGAACGATGGTTCCATTCGGTGAATCGATGCGTGGATAAACGGGCCCCGGCTCAGTATCGTCTCATCGAATCGGTATCCTGACCCGTCCTAAGCAACTTAACAATATTATCCTTGGCTATTTTCTACTTTTAGTTTGTTTTAATTTTTCCTTTAAACCCAGCATGCATTCATGTAGGACTTTGATATCACTGTGGAAGATCATTCTTTAAACTCGATTGTGAGAGCCGATGTGCTTAAATTCTTGACTAATACGGGATGTTCCATTCTGAATCGAGTACTGAGTTTCTGTGAAACCATCTTGGGCTTGTTGGCCGAAAGAGACCTTTGTTTGGATTTATCAGCTACCCTTTTTATTTACTCCATTGGACCCACCTTGGTCGCATCACTTCCACATTGGCTGGTAACCGCTCCCCAAGGTGAAACCTGCGGGTCTACGACTCAGGTACTTCCACGCCGAGAAGTTGGTCCCTCTTTCTGTAAGTCTTTTGTTATGTCCAGCCAAACAGTCGTTGATTTCGGAGGACCCTCTTCAAGGTTGTTTTGCTGAAACTCAGGAAAGATTCCAATCACATAGTGTTAAAACCGTGTCTCATCACGCCTTGGCATCCACTTTTCAGTCCATTCTCCACTCCACTTCATTACACTTCTATTTCATTCCACTCCGTGTCATTCCCCTGCAAAGCAGACGCCAAGGCGGGACAGCTGTAGACACGGCATTTTAAGCATTATGCTGAGCAGATCCCGTACTACACTAAGACGCCCCAAAGTGGCTCATACGGTTAAGTTATTTGAATGATCTCCAATTTTTATCTGATGATCTCGTCTCACGAAAAGAAAATTGTGATTTCTTAAATAAAAACTCTTGTTAATGGGCTTGGCCCATCCTTTTAATCCTAAAAGAAGAGGGGGGGGGTCATTGTGTGCTAATGGGGTTGGCCCATTCCTATTCAAAAATAAATAAATAAAATTTTAATTCGCATGGCCCCATCTTTTATTGCCCAACTCATTAACTTCATCCATTTCCCATGGATCTTGCTCCCTCTCAACCCCACACACTTGAACCACCCACTCTCTTCCTCTGCCTCGATCTGAACCTCATCTCCCCACAGTCGACCTCTCTCCCTCCACCTACGACACACACTCTCCACCCTCTCAACCCCCTGGACCTCCAGCCATCCTCATCCTCACGACAGCCACCTCTCTTCTCCTCCACCCTCACTGACCTTCCCATTCCACTGACTACCTCACGAGCCCACAGCCACCTCCACCGTATCCCCTCCATCTCTCCCTCTGCAGCCACCACCCAACCATCCACAGCCATCTCTCCCTCTTCCTCTCTCATCCTCCTTCTCTCTTCCCTCTATCTCTGCCTCTCGCCGCCCTCTCTCTTGACCCTTTTTTTTTCTTCTTTCTTTTGATTCCTCCCTCATCCCTTCTCCTCTCTCTCTGTCTTCTCCCTTTTCCCCAACCTCTCTCTCTCTCTCTTACTGGCGTTTTAAAACAAAAAAAAAAGATCTAGTGAGTTCGCAGGGGGGGCCTCGTCGCCCGTGCCCCCCCCGGTTTGAACGAAAGGCCGCAACGGCCTTTTTCTCCCGCCGCGCCTCCGCACCAGCCGCCCCCGACGCCTCCGCCTTCCACCGGACGCCGCCCAGCCACCACGCCGCCACCGGCCTCCCGCCTCCGGCAAGCCCGTCGCCCCCCTGCACCGCTCGCCGCAGCCCGCCAGCACGCACGCCCACGCCGCGGCCGCCGTGAGCCCGAGGTCCCAGCTGCCCCTGCCGCTCCAGCCCCCCCCTGCTGCTCCCCGCTTCCGGCCCTGCCTCCAACTCCTCCGCACCGGCCGCCCCGACGCCGCCGCCTGCGCCCAGCGCCCAGCCGCTCGCCCCCGACGCCGCCCGTCGTCCCCCCTGCTCCTCCGTCACCCGCCAGCGCTCCCGCCGTCGTCGTCGCCCCGTGACGACGCCACCCCTCCGCCGCAGCACCGCCTCCGGCCTCCTCCCGACGCCGTCCAGCCGCCCACGACTCCACCGCCGCGCCACCGCACGCCCCCGTGCGGTTGTCGCCCGCTACACCGCCGCCGTCACCGCCGACGACCCCCCCTCTCTCTCCCCATCTCTGCTCTCTCTCTCTCTCTCTCTCGCATCCCCCTCTCTCCCGGTTTCTCTCTCTCTCTCTCCCTCACTTTCTCTCCCTGTCTCTCTCTCCCTTCCTCCTCTCTCTCTCCCTCCGCCTCCGTTCTCTCTTCTTCTCCCTCTCTCTCTCTCCTCCCCTCCGTCTCATCTCTCCTTCTCGTTCTCTCTCTCCCCCCGCGTTTCTCTCTCTCTCTCTCCATCTCTGTCTCTCCTCTCCCCCCCTCTCAGTTCTTCTCTCTCTCTCTCTCTCTCTCTCTCTCTCTCTCTCTCTCTCTCTCTCTCTCTCTCTCTCTCTCTCTCTCTCTCTCTCTCTCTCCCCTCTCTGCGTTTCTCCCCCTCTCTCTGCTTCTACCTCCCCCCTCCATCGAGTTCTCCCTCCCTCTCACTCTCATTTTTTCTTTTTTTTTATTACTTTCCTCCCCCTTCTCTCCCCATCCGATCTCTCTGCTTCTCTCCTCTCTCTCCCCCTCATTCTTTTTTTTATTTGTTTTAATCTCCCTCTCTCTTCTTTTCTCTCTCTCCCCCATCGTCTCTCTCTCACCTTCTTTCTTCCTGTCTCTTTTTTTCTTCTCTCTCTTTCCTCCTCACCCCGCCGTCTCCCTCTCTCAGTTTCTCTCTCTCTCACCCTCTCTCTCCCTCTCGATCTCCCTTTCTTTCACCTTTTTTTAATTATTTTTTTCCCCCTCATCATCACTCTACCCCCTCCCTCTTTCTCTGCTCTCACCCTCTCCCTCTCTCTCACCGTATATATAGCATCTATATGTTTATGTTCATGTATATGTGTATGTGTGTGTTCGTGTAGGGGTACGTGTCTGTGAACGTATGCACGTGTTGATTTGAAGTGGAAAAGAGACTTTAAAGCAGTCATTCTGCTGCGCTACATGCCTGCTTTACTCCCACCTTGCCGAAGAAGCTCACCTTCGAGCCCATCATCTATATCTGAATAAGCTTTCTTCCCCCCTTTTACTGTCTACTTTTCATTCATTTAATTGCATGCATGCATCGTTTGCCATATCCATCAAATTCTTCTCTTTGAGAGAACTTTAGTCATTTATTCACCATGTCGCTCATCCATCCTATTCTAAAGGGGTTTTAAACAACACTAAACAGGTGCGTGTGTTTGAACATGATTATGTCATTGTCATTTCAAGGGACCGGTACTACCCTACTATTCTTCTAATCCATCATCTGTTTCTTTTGTATGTCGTGTTTTGCGAGGGCTAACCAGTCGGGGATCCCGCTTCTTCCGTCGACCAAAAGAGTAGGAGGTCATCCCTCCCTTTGAGGTACCAGGCTATTGTCTCTCTCATCTATCCTAGTTCTTTCCTTCATCATTATTATTTGTTGTTAAATTTCCATCTTCATCCTCCTTTACGTTTCGTTTAACAATAAGTCTGTCTCCTCTCCCTTATTAGCATTATATATCGTTAAACCTCCATCTCCGTTCTTCTCTGTCTTATCTAAAATAAAATTTTCATCCTGTCTATATTTTCTTAGCATTCTTTTCCTATATCGTACTACCTTATTCTACCATCTATCACCCGATTTCTCTCTTTGCTCTCTCATCTTTCTCTTAAAAAAAAAGGTATAAGAACATAAAAACAATAAAAGCCACAAACCCCAAAAAAAATATATAATAACAAGAAGTAAAACAAAAAAAGGGATAATAAAATTCGGGTAACCAAAGAAGGCCCTCCCGTCCCGACGGCGAACGCGATCACAGTTCTTTTTTGTGGGGCTCTCAGCCCCTGGCGATCACATCCCCTTCCCACTTTGTTTCCTGTCAATTTTCCCTTTTGTTTAAATCCTGCGACGGAAGTCATTCCTCGCGAAGGTGTACGTGACGGAAGTCATTCCGCGCGAAGCCTTTTTTATTCTGTCATTTTATTCCCTTGATTTTTGTCTAAACCCTGCGACGGAAGCAATTCCTCGCGAAGGTGTACGTGACGGAAGTCATTCCTCGCGAAGCCTTTTTTTTCATTCTGTCATTCTATTTCTTTAAATTTCTGTCTAAACCCTGCGACGGAAGTCATTCCTCGCGAAGGTGTACGTGACGGAAGTAATTCCTCACGAAGTCTTTTATTCTGTCATTATATTCCTTTGATTTTTGTCTAAACCCTGCGACGGAAGTAATTCCTCGCGAAGGTGTACGTGACGGAAGTTATTCCTCGCGAAACCTTTTTCATTCTGTCATTTTATTTCTGTAAATTTCTGTCTAAACCCTGCGACGGAAGTAATTCCTCGCGAAGGTGCACGTGACGGAAGTAATTCCTCGCGAAGCCTTTTATTATATATATTACAGTAAAAACCCCGCGGAGAGTAATATCTCGCGGTGGTCTTATGTATACATACTCATGTTTATTATCTATATTGCAATAAAAACCCCGTAAGGCCAATGTCTCGCGGCGGTCCTAATACGTACATATATATTCATTAGTGTTGATATTATTGCATCGCTGTTAGAACCCCACAAAGATCAATGTCTTGTGGTGGTATGTCTTGGTTCGTATTGTCTTTATAATTTTCTGGAGAACGATACACCGCTGCAGTTCCTGAGTCTTCGTGCCTCCCCATTTCTGTTACTTAGATTCTCGGATTTCCTGGTATATGGAAAACTGCTCGTGGAACGGTAAGTCACACTTACCGGGAGGGGGTTAGTTTGCGCAAGAGGGTCTTCCGACCCCTATCTCCGCCACGTACCGGAGTTCGTTTCACATCCTTCTTTCCTTTCTCTCCTTTATGTTCTTTCTCTTCTTGAGTTGATCTCGTCATTTCCATCTCTTAGGACAGACGAGGGTGGACGTCCCTTGCCGTCTCCACCTCTCTGGCAATCACCTTTTCTTCATTACTCTGCATCATTGTTTATTTTCTCCACGAGGGTGGACGACACTCTTTTCCGTCTACACCTGTTGCGATAAACGGAACCCCTCAAAGCAAAAGTCTGAATCCACAAAAGGGGCCGTGGAATGTAAATGCTCGAGATTTGGTCCGAAGTTGTCCGAAGGGAAAGAGTTAATGGGCCCTTATTCGCTCGCCGGGTTAACAGCTTTGTCGGTCCTCTCAGGAGGTTTATCCCCTACACTCTTCCTTCTCCCTCTAAAGATGAAGGTTCGATGGAATTTCTGAAAGGTGAAAACTGCCCAGGGTTTGCGACCTTATTTTAATATACACATTTGGTTGCCTACTTTGAAAAGCAAAAGCTATCGCTGCGAAGGAGTCTCTGTGTTTCTGGCTGGTCAAGACCCATGTTTACCGCCTTGATGTCTTCTTGTTTAACCTCGGGCTTAGGCCAATGCAAGCGCGTCACCTATGGGTGCGACGGCGTCTGATTCCGGGTCAGCGTCGCGCGGTTAGTCGTTAGGGTTCCAGGGTGTTCCATCATATACCATCTAGAGTTGTGAGGAAACAGACCCGGGTCGGGCAAATCTTTTACCTCAAACATCTTTTGGGAGAATCCCTGTGGTCGGAAGCAACTGGGGGCCTAAGCATGGCATGACGGTATTGTTATCAGGGTAAGTCTTAGCCGGCGGGATCATCATTCGAGGGGTCTAGAGGCCCAAATCAACCTAGATGTGCACTTAGGATACCTGGGAGGTTAGTAAGAAACCCTTGTCTCACGTAGGTTAGGTGCCATTTGAGTGCTTACCGGGCGTTAGCAACAAAAAAATTGAAATGATAAAAGCAACAAAAAAATGGAAAAGAGAAAATGTACATATTTGCAAACAAAAAATCTTTTTTATGATAAAACAAAAAAATGCCAAATATAAAAAAAAACAAATTAATTTTGCATGATTGCATTTGCGCGCAGCATCTCACTTTTAATACCGCTTGCATTCGTGTGCTTGCCTATCGCATTTATCATCACCACATCTTTCCCTTGCCTTCGTTAAATAAAGGCTTGGCCCCTTGACCAGTTATCAAGGACAGTCACAGTGACCATTTGCTTATTGAGCAAGGGGCCAAGTCAGAACAGAAATTCTGATTTGTTTGTTTCAGTGATGTGTGCAGTGACTCAGGCAACAGAAGCAAAAGTGAAAAACAAACAAACCGAACCTTATATTTTATTCCAAAAAAAAACCAAAAAAATTACATCAAGTTCCGCCCTCTCTCTCTGCATTACTCGTCCCACTACTCTCCGGACAAAACACTCTCAAAGGTGCTACCCAACTACGAAAAGCGGTACTCCTACCGCTCTGTACTCCTCTTCCTATTCCCGCATCCCGGCGTTGATTTACGGAAGCAGTAGAGAAGCTACCAACACGAAAGCCACGCTCTCGTGCTCTTCGGTAGCGCTCCTCACCATCTCTCAGCCACTGTTCAGCAAGGCCAAGGCTGATTCGGAGTTCGAATAGTTGGGCCTCCATGGCCCTTCGTTCCTCCCTTTCAGTCAATCTGTTGGCTCTTTCTCTCTCCGCGTCTCTTTCTCTCTCTGCACGTTCTCTCTCACGGTCTTCCCTCTCCAACTGGAGAGTGATCCTCAGTTCCACGGCATCCCTAGAGGAGTCGTCATCAGGATGACGCCGCAGTTCCCTCTCCAGTTCTGCTATCCTAGCCTCCTTCTGCGCAGCTTGGGCAAGCGCTCCTTCCGTCTCCTTTTCCTGCCAAATGTACCATCTCAGATACGCGATAAGGCGTAAACCAAGAGAACCCAACACTGAAACTTTTACCTGTATACAGAGCATCCCTTCTGCCTCTGCGGCACGCTGCGTGGCATGAGCAAGTTGCTCATGAAGCGAGTCATGTTCTGAGGTGGGAATCCACAAGCTGGAAGAGGCACCACCCACTCCCATCGCTGGGGAAGCCGCGCCAATCTGGACATGCTACGACCGCGTGAATTAGCAGCCAACATCTGGAATCTGGGGTTTTAATTAGGAACGTACTGTACACCTACCAAGCCGCTCGTAGCTCCGCGGGCATCGCCCAACTATTGTTCCATCTCTGCCAAGCGAGTTCGTAAATTCGCTATCATGGCATCCCGGACATCCTGCAGCCTTACCAGTCAGCATTTTCACCAGAAAACCAAAAAAGGAGAAAGAAGAAAAGAGAAAAAGGGGAAACCTACCTCCACAAGTCCCCGGGGTTGGAGCCGCTCTGCGTACTTTGTCCTATATAGACGCAAGTAGTCCTCGCTATCCCGCGCCTGTGATTCTACAATCGTGCCACCCCGTTGCCAGTCCTCATACTGTTCGGGGAATCACACGCTCCAGTCAATGCAGGTCACCGGTCCCCGCGTCTTTCTCCCGACACGAGGTGGCGCAGCCGTATCCACCCATTCCTGAGCCAGTCCTAAAGTCCTCATAACCAATCGTAGCCGAAGTGGCTCGATTTCATTCAGGCAGTGCATCCACAGTTCCCGTCCGAACCGGGCATGACTTGCTAGAACCCACGGCTGGTCAGCATCGACCATGTCTGAGTAGGGTCTCCAGTTTACCATCGCTGTAGGGAACTCCTGTAGCTCCCGCCTTAGCACCATCAGTTGGTAGGTTAGGGGTGCCGCACTCATGATGGGTTCCCACCGCCTGGCTAGCGGCACCATCGCAGGTCGCCAATGCCGAGCTCTCCCCATAGGGAGGTAATAATAGCTTCACAGCTGCTCGACGCAGGTCATCAGTACCTTGCGAAAACAACAAAAAAAATACAAAACAAGCAAAACCAAAAAAAATACCTGGATGAATGGTGTGAAACCACTCACAGTCATCTCACGATCCGTTTCTTGGAATAGGCCTGCAAACAAGTGTGCCAGCATGGCGGCTCCCCAGGCATAATACCCTACTCTTTCAAGGTTTGACAGCAGCTCCATGAAGCAACATTGGATACCATCCCCTTTCGAGCTCAGTACCAATCTCCCCAAAAGGAAGAGGAGAAATCTCCTCAAATCTATGTTGCATCTTTCCCAGTCACCGAAATTTGTGCAGTATACGGCGCGGCATCCTATTTCTATCCTTTCCATGAACTCTTCTGAGGATTCATCGTCCCGCCGACGAGTGTCGGTGAGCCCTAATGCATCCATCAGGGACGCCCTAGCTACCGACCTGTTTTTCCGACCATCCAGGTCTAAACCCAGTAACTTCTGGGCACCTTCTCTGTAGTCCGCGTAAGTGACTCCGGTCACTGCCTCGCCCTCTACCTTCAGGCTTGTGATCCGGACCACATCCTCCAAGCTGGGCACCATGTGCCCCCAGGGCATCAGGAATGCCCGGCTCACTAGGTCCCATCTCTCACACAAGGCTTGGATCAGGACTAGGTCAAGCTGGATCGGCTCGATCCGAAGGAAGGTACCAAATCCCATCACGTCTAGCCTCGCCTTCTGAAAATCTGGGAGGCCCCTGTACGCTGCTACTACCAACTCCCATAAGATTTGTGATTTCATCACAACCTACACATACAAGGAATGGGGGTGAGGTTTGGTCAGAAGAAAGGAAGAAAGAATGAGAAAAGGGCAAGAAAACTTGGCTTACGAGTTGTGATTGGGGCCTTTCGCTGAAGTGCCCTTCGAGGTTCGAAAGCCTCCTGGAACTACTACCACTGGACCTGCTTCTCTTCGAGGAGTGGGAAGATTCGCCCTCCATCCAACTCTCGGAATTTTGAACTCCTCCTCTCCCGTGAAAATTTGTGCTCCTCGAGTTAGCTCTCGATATACCTGGGAAGATAAAAGGGACAAGAATTTATAGAAATGGAAGGAGTGCAGACCAAGATTGCCTCCATCACCTGTCAATGATAGCCCTCGCAATGAGACACCAGCCAAGCGGTCCCATGTGTCGTTTCACCGCTCGCACAGGGTGATTGACTGGACGAAGAATATGACGACTAGCCCCCTATGTTGTCTAGGGATACCCTATCATGATTTGGAGGACGTCCGTAAAATTTGACACAGCATTCGGGAAAAGAAACTAGGGCCGTCAGTATTGACTTCGACGACAGATTCTCGTGGAAAATGGTCACAACAAGACGCGATTCTCCGCTTGGAGCGGAGTCTCGGCAGACCCATCACATGGGAACAGTGCAAAGGAGAAGAAGTGTAGGGAAGAAGGAACACACAAAAGAACAAATAAACAGCAGAAAATCAAATCACTCCATTCATAATTCTACATAAGCTGTCACAAACACTACAATCATAGAGAGGTGGCGGGTCCACTAGCTCGCCAATCCTCACCATCACTCATCTCTCTGGGCACTCTCCTCCTCTCCCCCGAGGTGAGGGTCACTCAGAAGCCTCCGGGATCCCCGTGCAGTAGCACCTACCTCGCCTCTGGGCGCCTGCTCCGCAGCAGTGACTCGCTGCTCCTCCCCTGGCGTGGCAAAGAAGCCGCTGGCGGCAAAGCGACCGGACTGGCGGAGTCGCTCCCCGAACTCTCGCGCTCTCTCGTAGCGTGTCTCCATCCCTCCTAGCCACTGCACGACGGCCTGAAGGCCCAGCTGGAGCTCCCTCACTTGGGCCTCCAAGGCCCTCCTCTCAGTCAGATCCCGCTGTCGCTCGGACCTTCTCTCGGCTTTCTCTCTCTCTGCCTCTCTCATCATCATCTGCAGAAGAACCCTTAACTCCAGGATGTCCGGAGAAGGTCTCTCCTCACGCGATGCCGCAGCT